>CADEHL010001212.1:3916606-4060344 GCA_902827135.1 Harpagifer antarcticus
CCTCCAGTTTATGTAGAGCAGCGTCTCCTTCCTCCTTCCTCCTGCTCGCCTTCAGTCTTCTCCCCTCTCTCTCTCTGATGTGTAACCTCAGCGTGAGTTTCCTGCTACCAGTCATATTTAACTCACCTCCACCAAAACACAACTCCACTTCTTCTCCTCTGTGCTCTCATTTATTTTCCGTTCCGCTCAGTGTTATTACTCTCTCTATCATTTCCTATCTCCACCGCTCTCCGTGTCTCTGCCCCCCCCCTCTCCTCTCTGCTCTCTCTCACTGCCTCTTATTTGCATAACATTGTTGCAGAAGGCGTCTCTCATCTTTTCACTATCAGATTGGAAGGAGGGAAAATGCCATTACCTTCCTTGTGGTATTACAAGGTGCTCCATCTCAGAGTGGAGAGGCTCCAACAGCCGAGTCAGGGGATTTGGAAAGCATTCAAAAGACTGGAAGTGAAATGTAGGCAAGTCAAGAGGTTAAGATAGTCAAATATATGCTTTAATCAGGGTGACATTACAAAAGTAATCCAATACAATAACTAGTTACATGTATGTCAAAACATTGAAGCTATTCCGAGTATCAAAATATCTAAGTAATGTAACCTGATTATTTTCCATTACTTTGGTTAATATCAAATGTAATGCAAGTAGAGACAAGAGAAAATAGCAACAAGATGTTTTGACTTAACACTTCTGTCTGGTTCAGGTCCAGTCCGACCGATTTGCTACTTTGATCATCACAATCAAACATATTGTGTTTTATATTTGATTGCCTCAAGGCCTGATGATATCCTCCATAGTGTGCATCTAAGCATACTGTATCATTTGCTGGTTCATTGGGTTTTGAACACCTATGGTATTCCTAGTCCCAAATGAGCACCATAGGAAATGAATAGGTAGCCCTAGATTATGTTCATCCATCAGATAGTACACACACACACACACACACACCACACACACACACACACACACACACACACACACACACACACACACACACACACACACACACACACACACACAAAATGCCCAGATGTTCATTTTGGAATACATTTCCAGTGACTCTTCTTTCTATATTCACTGCAGTTATTCATGTTAACCGTAGTCTGACACATTGTTTACAGCTTAAAGGGTGTTATATCAGATTTGGTGATGATTCATGTTTTTTGTCTAAATGTAAGAGTGGTTGAAACAGAACGGTCACATGTGTCTGGGAACAACAAAGTGAGGGGAAATGAACACGACAGGAGTGTGTACAAATGTAGTAATAGTTTGCAAATGCTGTTTAAGCTTCATACATTAAAGAGCCTGTGACAGCATCCCAACAACTGTTGTGCAATGAAATATTGGGCTACTAGTCATCTCGAACCGTCAGTTTAAAAAAGAAGGTGCGATACCGTTCCGATAAATATCAATAATTTCGAACATCGCGGGGAAATTCCTTCGACTCATTTTGAAGTTTTGGGGGAAGCCGGAAGTGACGTCAATGCGGGAACGCTTCACTGTGCGGCGAGAGAGCCAAACACGGACAAAGTGTGTTGTTATGCGTAGAAATGGTGAATTACTGAGTTTAGGCATGTTAATAACGTTTTAATGAAGTTGACTACAGTATATTCATATTTGTCAGTGCTTTCATGTCAATTCGGCGAACATAAACATAAATGATCGTGGTGAAGATGATGATTAAATTAGGATTACAAATCAGTAGTGAGAGCTGCTGAATTTCCTCCCGTAGGATGTGATATCAAAACAAATCGATTATTTTTGTAGTTGTAAACTCAAGTGGATGAAACTACATTTATTAGTGCTTTCATGTCAATTCGGCGAACATATGATACATTAAATGATCGTTTGTTTGAGCCGGTCTGCATTTCCTGATGAGAAAACAAACCCATGCTTTGTGTAGTTGTAGTACACCAACGTGGATTAAACGTGTGGTTTTTTACCACAATGTTGGGAAATTAATGGATAAAATGCACGGATTATTATTATTATTATTCCCACTCCGATCGGGACACTAGGTCCACCGTTTCCCCGCAGCGAGTCTCCCCCCGTTGACAGTTTACGTGGGCTGGGTGCAGTGGCGGACTCGGTACCGGTCCCGATGGGCCGGTACCGAAGTGGGCCGGTCGGATAAGTCACTAGCACATCCCCCACTCCCCCCGTTGACAATTTACTAGCGGTACCGAAGTGGGCCGGTCGAGAGTCCCGAGAAGATTTTTAGTCCCATTCCACCACTTGCTACATGACCGTATGATCGCCCATATTGACGCACCTAATTCCTAAACTTCTAACAGATACAACATAAACCGATCCTTCAGCCTCATATGAGCTCTCAGACACGTTCAAAATTAAACTGTCCTCGCTGTCTGAGCTTGCTGCTGTGTGCGCCATCGTGTGTTTACATGCAGATGCTGGGATCCTGAACGGTGCAGCTGGAGCGCTGTGCCCGCAATGACGTCACACGTAATTTGGCGGGACTTGAAGAATCCCCGAGAAGATCCAGAAAATGGTCAACATTGAAGGGCAGATTAATTAATCAAAGTACAAATATCCAAAATCAGTTCAGTAACGGTTTCAAGGGGACAATATTTACTCAGATTGATGGGTTTGGATGATGGGGGAAACTCGTGTCACAGGCTCTTTAATGGACTGTGTTTTTGTTGAATAAATAATTTGTCCACCTACTGCATTAAAAATAGAAAAAAAATATAGAAGAAATAAATTAGCCTAAATATAAACGTTAAAGGGACATTCATTCAGTACATCTACCTATAATATATCGATCTTTATTTCAAAATGTATTGGAACACTGTAATCCTGCTAGTAATATCAATTCAATAAAACATTTAACAGTAATCTGATTACTTGTTTTTATTTATGCAATTGTTATGAAATACAGTTACCTCTTTCTTGTTGATTGATGGTTAAATGCAATCCCCCGCGCTTGGCTTGAATGCACATCTGTGTGAGCGTGTGACCCCAGATTCAGGCTGGGTGTGTTTCAGAGTGACTGTGCTGTGGGTGGACAGTGAGAGCTGTGTGAACACATTATGCTCCGGCTAATGTGCACGCTCTTATTGGATTCACGTTGAGGTGGTTTCCCCTCCGTTGCCTCATGTCTAGTCACGCCCTGGAGACGCTTCTTCTCTCTGCACTCAGACATCCCTTGTGATTTTGGCAGAATGAGAATTGGCATTTGAGATGTGTTTCCCCTCAGAATCCAGAGCTTTATGTTCAGTGAGGAATGATGGGAGCCGTTTCACAGAGATCCAGATAAAAGCCCTGGTGATAAGGAAGGCGAGGTGTTGCCTGGCTCTGAATATTTAAAGCTTCTCTCCAGGACTCAGTATGCACGGCCGGCTGCCATGAGGCTGCTTACTGTTTGTTCCTGCTTGTTATAGTCATGCATTTGAATAGAGATAATGCTTTCAGGGGTTTCAAAGACAAACAATTGAGTCTCAAATGAAAACTATGGACAGCAGATGCAAACAAAGTGGGGTAATTAATTCAGCAGCATTGAGGGAACTAATAGAATAATGCACATTTCTACAGCATTCAGTCCATCAGTATAACAGGATTTCTCATTTTTCTAAACAAATCCAACTAAGCTACTCTCAATGGAAACCTTTGAATACCTTATGCAGATGTTTCACACTTCCAACAAGAAAACAGAGACTTTATTCTCCGGTGGCTGATGGAGCAAACGCATTACAGTGGGCTAAAAGATTTCCATTTAGAGAAAAAAAAAACACAAATGTGCCAAAACACATGCAAATGAATCTTCAGCTACTTCAGGAAACTAAAAATGCTCCAAACACAAAATGCTGCAAGAAGCTCAGAACACAGCGGAAACCAGGGGACACTAAAAAGTGACGCACACAGCTGGGAGCAGTGTTTCTGCCTGAGGCTGCAGTCCAATAGTCCATTTAGCTTAGGAACCTTCCTAACGGAGTGAAATGACCCGGAAGTCCCTCAGTGGCAGCCATGATAAGTGCCGTTCCAATTCTCTAGAATGATAGGCAGAGGCATCCACACACAGGAGTGAGTGTGTGGATGGTTGCCACTCAACAAAAATGGCCAACATTTAGCTTATTTTTCCCGTTGTTCCTTAGGACTCTCTATCACCTAGCTGGCCAGGTGCTGTGAGACCAGGTGCTGTGAGACCAGGTGCTGTGAGACCAGGTGCTGTGAGACCCGGTGCTGTGAGACCAGGTGCTGTGAGACCAGGTGCTGTGAGACCAGGTGCTATGAGACCAGGTGCTGTGAGATCAGGTGCTGTGAGACCAGGTGCTGTGAGACCAGGTGCTGTGAGATCAGATGCTATGAGATCAGGTGCTGTGAGACCAGGTGCTGTGAGATCAGGTGCTGTGAGACCAGGTGCTGTGAGACCAGGTGCTGTGAGACCAGGTGCTGTGAGACCAGGTGCTATGAGACCAGGTGCTGTGAGATCAGGTGCTGTGAGACCAGGTGCTGTGAGACCAGGTGCTTTGAGACCAGGTGCTGTGAGACCAGGTGCTGTGAGACCAGGTGCTGTGAGACCAGGTGCTGTGAGACCAGGTGCTATGAGACCAGGTGCTGTGAGATCAGGTGCTGTGAGACCAGGTGCTGTGAGACCAGGTGCTGTGAGATCAGATGCTATGAGATCAGGTGCTGTGAGACCAGGTGCTGTGAGATCAGGTGCTGTGAGACCAGGTGCTGTGAGACCAGGTGCTGTGAGACCAGGTGCTGTGAGACCAGGTGCTATGAGACCAGGTGCTGTGAGACCAGGTGCTGTGAGACCAGGTGCTGTGAGACCAGGTGCTGTGAGATCAGGTGCTGTGAGATCAGGTGCTGTGAGATCAGATGCTGTGAGACCAGGTGCTGTGAGATCAGGTGCTGTGAGATCAGGTGCTGTGAGACCAGGTGCTGTGAGACCAGGTGCTGTGAGACCAGGTGCTGTGAGACCAGGTGCTATGAGACCAGGTGCTGTGAGACCAGGTGCTGTGAGACCAGGTGCTGTGAGACCAGGTGCTGTGAGATCAGGTGCTGTGAGATCAGGTGCTGTGAGATCAGATGCTATGAGACCAGGTGCTGTGAGACCAGGTGCTGTGAGACCAGGTGCTGTGAGACCAGGTGCTGTGAGACCAGGTGCTGTGAGACCAGGTGCTGTGAGACCAGGTGCTGTGAGACCAGGTGCTGTGAGATCAGGTGCTGTGAGACAAGGTGCTGTGAGACCAGGTGCTGTGAGACCAGGTGCTGTGAGACCCGGTGCTGTGAGATCAGGTGCTGTGAGACCAGGTGCTGTGAGATCAGGTGCTATGAGATCAGGTGCTGTGAGATCAGGTGCTATGAGACCAGGTGCTGTGAGATCAGGTGCTGTGAGACCAGGTGCTGTGAGACCCGGTGCTGTGAGACCACGTGCTGTGAGATCAGGTGCTATGAGATCAGGTGCTGTGAGATCAGGTGCTGTGAGACCAGGTGCTGTGAGATCAGGTGCTGTGAGATCAGGTGCTGTGAGACCAGGTGCTGTGAGATCAGGTGCTGTGAGATCAGGTGCTGTGAGACCAGGTGCTGTGAGACCAGGTGCTGTGAGATCAGGTGCTGTGAGATCAGGTGCTGTGAGACCAGGTGCTGTGAGATCAGGTGCTGTGAGACCAGGTGCTGTGAGACCAGGTGCTGTGAGATCAGGTGCTATGAGATCAGGTGCTGTGAGACCAGGTGCTGTGAGACCAGGTGCTGTGAGACCAGGTGCTGTGAGACCAGGTGCTGTGAGATCAGGTGAGATGCTGTGAGACACCAGAACTGAGTGACCAACAGATACCAAGGATGCTGGCTGATGAAGAAGACGAAGTAATAGGTAGCCAATATAAGGCTTAGCAGTACAGATACATGTGGGCTCACTATTTGGCAAGCAACCGGTCACAGTCGCCCTGTTTATCTCATGTCTTATAAAAGCTTATTCATGATTTATAAAGTGTTCACAACCTAATTAATAATAATAGATTTAATTTGTTAGCGCTTTTACAGGTGCTCAAAGACGCTTTACAGATATAGTGAAGGGAAAAGAAAAGGAAGGAACAACAAATAAATATATAGTTAAAGTATATATAATACATGAATTATAAACTATTCGTAAAGCCTTCGGTACCAAAGGGGCTATATAAATACACTTGCCTTGCCTTCAGGCCAACAGAGAGGCAGCAATCCTAATCCATGGGACCGGTCAGTCCGTGTCTGTGGAACACTTCATCACAGCTACAATATGATGCTATGGAGGTTCATGTCAACCGTTAAAGGCAGCAGTTGTAAAAGAGGTTCAAAGAAGTCAATATGCTGCATTGAAATATAAAACCCTGACAGTGAAGTCCCAGTCTAAGTGTTTTCCTGCTGCTTGCCACTCGTCCACCAGCAGACTGAAAGTACAGATCCACTGTTCTACTCACTCCACAATTCTTCGACTCCGATCATCCATCTCCAATGAATTAGTGTAACTGTTTGCCTAACTGACCATCGTTTTTGGGCAAGGTATTGTAACTTTTTTGCATCTGATTGGCGAAGACCTCACAATCTGTATACTATTTTCCGCCAGTCAAATGACAGCAGATATTTTCACCCAAAAAGGGGCGGGGCCCTGACAAAGAAGGAAAGTACCAGGGTGGTTGCTCCTATGCACTGCAGGAGAACACATCCCTGCAACAGGAACCCTTTCTCTCTAACAGCTATTTCACATTCCCCTTCCCTTCATACAGGCAGTCGCCCTTCAGTCCCAGTCCCTCAGCCATGTAGTTCAGGGGTCGTGGTGTGCTGTTGTGCTGCTGCAGCATGTACCCACACTGCTATGGTTACACATCAAGTCAAATATATGTCTGGTTGTTTCTCAACTGGTTCAGAGACGGTATAAGCTATTTCATGGAAACTCTCAATTCATTCAAGAGTAGAGGTGGGAGAAGTACTCAGATCTAGAACTTGAGTAAAAGTAGGAGTACCAGAGTGCAGGAATACTCTGTTACAGTAAAAGTCCTGCAATCAAAATGTTACTCAAGTAAAAGTAGAAAAGTATTCTCATCAAAATATAGTGAAAGTAGCGACAGTAAAAGCAGTCATTGTGCAGATTGGTCCATTTCAGAATAATATATATGATATGTTTTATAATGATTGATCATGAAAGTGTTCTCAAAGCTGGTGAAGGTGCAGCTAGTTTGAATGACTTTGTAGACTGCAGGGTAGCTGGTGGATTTACTCCAGGTGGAACTACAGTCTGATTTAACACTTGGTTATATTTCACATCATTCATCCACATCTGTAAAGTAATTAAATACATGTAGTGGAGTACAAGTAGTGGAGTACAAGTACACCATTTACCTCTGAATTGTAGTGGAGTTTCTACTCCACTACAATTCAGAGGTACAAAGTAGCATACAATGGAAATACTCAAGTAAAGTACCTCAAAATTGTACTTGAGTAAATGTACTTAGTTACTTCCCACCTCTGACAAAGAGTATACAACGGGTGTATAGGAAAGACGGCTATTTGCATGGTTTCCAGCATTGAGCAGTGTGAGTGTTGGATCATTGCAGTTTGTGCAGACTGAGGACACATTGCTCAGTGGCTGCTGCTGCTGCTGCTGTCTCTGCTCTGTGCCTTTCCACCATTTGGGATCTTTTTGCATACCAGATGGAAAGAAGGGGAAACGCTGAATCCTCTCCCAGGCCCTGCTTTTATCAAGCCACAACAGTTGGGTAAAAATAGACTGACCGGTGCTGGTAATTGTGCTGCAATTAGGCCTGCCTGAGTGACAGGATGAAGTGGAACCTCCGAGTCCCTGAGAGCCGGCGAATGTAGGTCAATGGCTCCTCGAGAAAGTGACATGTTGATTCAGTGAGGAGCCCATTCACTGCCTGCACCATTTGGGTCTAACATTGGTTTCATTATAACTCAGGCTCTCAATATTCTACCTTCATATTGTATGTATTGTGTTTTTCCATTTCCAATGACCTCCTTCTCTTTTCTCTTTTTTAAAAACATACACCTTTTTTTACTTTAATACTGAATATCATCATTAATAATAAATGCATACAAGAAGTCATGTGTTGATGGAATTTGTAGATTTTTCTTTTCCCGCTTTGTCTTTCAAAGTATGTTATATATTTTGTAAGTAGTTTCCATTCATCTGGTGCACTTTGAGAGCCTAATGTGATGTTAAATCAGAGAACACTTTGTCATCTAACAACAAATTATAACATTAAATGAAATAAAAAAACAATCGCTGCCGACACACTGAGAGAAGCACAACACTTGTTCTGTTGTTGGCTTTAATAACCAACAGAAAGCCCTCATTTACTCCGTCCTCTGAGGATGTCACAACGACAGGAACAGTCTTACTCATGGAGAGTCAGTCCACGAAAGAACACTTGAAGAACTGAAGCTGGAGTCTGGTTGTTTTGTAAATGTATCACACTGTAGTATGACAAACTACAGCGCACTGTGTTTGACCATTACAACCAACCGGGAGATGCTTGCTCTCAAACTGTGTATGAATGAGCTTCACCTCTTAGTCGGAAAGATGTACAGTGAGTAGGCAAGTCCACATAGGGAGATCAAAGTCACACACTCACCGGCACACTTTCTTAGTCACTTGGTAGTTTCTGTCTGAAAAGCACAGTCAAAGACTTCAGAAGTTTCCCAGCATGCTTCTCAGACATGGGCTACTGTCTCATTGTTACCCAAAGCACATGTCTTTTGTTATTCTGGGAATCATTTGTTCAGGGACAGCAGTATCTCGGTGCTAGTTCTCCTCCTTCCAAGGTGCCCTTAAGCAAGGCACAGACCTTCAATGACCCCACATCTCCCCATTCATTCATATATTTGGACAGGTCCTGTTGGTGCATGTATTTGGAGAATACTAGAGAAAGGCTTTCTCCAAACACTTGTGTTACACAGTGTGAACCATAAACAAAGTCCTGCATACCATCCACATCTGATACACAACTCTTTCTCAGTATCTGTTGTAGCTGACTGTCCTCCCGCCCTGGCCTTTCCTTTGTGCTTGCTATAATGTGACTGACTTGCTATAATGTGACTGACTTGTCCCCTGTTGCTAAAGGCGTTCAGCTACTGGTGCAACTATCGCATACTGAGCTGTGATTGCTTGTATCATTCTACATAACATTGATTCTGCAAAAATGTACAGGAAGTTTGACATGAGCTTGATGTATTCCTCTCTTCCATAGTAGAACATGATCTAACCACACATACAGGTTCTATGGGAGCTGCAGCTGTCTCTGTTCCTGCCAGTTCCTCTTTGACATCTCTTCTCCTCTCTGTTCTGTTGTCCAGGTGGCGGGATGGCGCTCTCCTTTCTTCTCTCCTGCTCTGCCATGTTGCCCTTACTCAGAGTGTCTGCCTATAATACATCTGTCGGTAAGTGTTTGTCTCTGACACAATGTCTCCAGTTGTCTCTACAAAATGATGTTGTCTGGTAGTCTGGTGTGTTTTTGTTCTTTGTTCTTGAGTGTGATATGTTGATATGTGGACGGTTAACATGACAGAACAAAGGTCTCCTGATCCATTAGTAGCCCTCTTGGTTGTATCTTAACGTAGAAACATCTGGCTTTGACCAAAGAAATACCCAAGATTGTTTGTGTGCTCATTGTCATGTAAGTTAGTTTAGTGTCTCTACTGGGACATGTCTCCATGCTTTAATGTTCAAACAGCTCTTTATTGTTCTCATACTGCCTTTAGCTTAGCAGTAGTGACGCCATGCCACCGTCACATTAGCCGCCTTTAGCTTAGCAGTAGTGACGCCATGCCACCGTCACATTAGCCGCCTTTAGCTTAGCAGTAGTGACGCCATGCCACCGTCACATTAGCCGCCTTTAGCTTAGCAGTAGTGACGCCATGCCACCGTCACATTAGCCGCCTTTAGCTTAGCAGTAGTGATGCCATGCCACCGTCACATTAGCCGCCTTTAGCTTAGCAGTAGTGACGCCAAGCCACCGTCACATTAGCCGCCTTTAGCTTAGCAGTAGTGACGCCATGCCACCGTCACATATGAATATCATAAATGTGTTTGCAGCAGAGCTTATTTCTTTGCAATATTCATGTATCCAATGGAGAACTCTTATTGCTTTGTATGGAGAGAGCCATCGTGATGCTAACGTCCTATCAGCCTACACACATAGGTCATCACTGCACCACACTATTGTTGTATTGATTGGGACTAATTACAGTTATAAAAGCCTCAACAACATCATAAGTAGATGTTTGATGCCCTCCACAAAGTACCAATATGACCATAAACGTTTCCTACATTGGTTTCTTTCTTAATCATGCAGCACCTCTTTTCACCCTCTGTCCAAAACCAGAGCCCAGTCTGCTCTGATTGGTTAGCTGGCCGGCTCTGTTGTGATTGGTCAACCACTTAGAGATGTCCCGCCCCTTAGCCTATACCATGTGCATGTGTTGGAGCGCTAGCCAATAAAAGCGTGAGTGTTACATAGTGATGTCATTATGTTCAGGAAGTAAACAAAGGAGTCAAATTAAAACGTTTCAGGCACGGGGGGGGGGGGGGGGGGGGGGGGGGGGGATGGTTGAACTTCCTCTGGAGGGAACCCAGGGATTTGAGCTTTTGCAGACCATTTACATGCACAATAACCTACAGGAAAGGGAACACTCCATAGCTATAGTGTCGTTATGTGGATGAACATCTGAGGTCCCATGCTCATCCAACAGTGCAACACAATAACACAGATAAAGTAGTGCAAGTAAATACAATAGAATACAATACAATAGAATATATGCAATATGGCACCTAATAAAACGATAGACCATATAGCAGGTCCAGCGGTAACTGCTGTGGTTTATTTTTATGTCAAGCCAAAACACATGAGCCACAAAACTCTGCCAACCATTTCTGGCTCTAAGGACACTCAGCAACACATGCAGGACCTCTTGACCTCAACACATTGTGCACAAATGCATCAGAATGCTGTTTGTTGATTTCGGCTCGGCATTGAACACAACCTCACCATCAAAGTACTTTGCAAAGTAGCACCCTGTACCCTGAGTTCCACACTTTAGGTCTTGGACTTCCTCAGAAACACGCCATTTATTTTGACCATTTCAGATTGGTGGTCACATTTTCTCCACTCTATTGCTGAAGCCCCCCAGGCAGTGTGCTCAGCCCCTTCCTGTTCATGCTGATCTGTTTTGAAGTTTGCAGATGAAACTCCCATCATTGGCTGTATCTCACACAACTGGTCATGGGTAAGAAAGAAACCAATGTAGGAAACGTTTATGGTCATATTGGTACTTTGTGGAGGGCATCAAACATCTACTTATGATGTTGTTGAGGCTTTTATAACTGTAATTAGTCCGAATCAATACAACAATAGTGTGGTGCCGTGATGACCTATGTGTGTGCTGATAGGACGTTAGCATCACGATGGCTCTCTCCATACAAAGCAATAAGAGTTCTCTACTGGATACATGAATATTGCAAAGAAATAAGCTCTGCTGCAAACACATTTATGATATTCATATGTGACGGTGGCATGGCGTCACTACTGCTAAGCTAAAGGCGGCTAATGTGACGGTGTGATAACGTTTAGTAGCCTCATTTAGTCACCTGTCTTTTTTATGACACATAAGCTTCAAATCTTCACTAGAAAAGTGTTTACTGACGTATTTTATGTCCTAGAAAAAACATGAAAATCTCTAAAGCTTGTGTTAAACACCGACCTTTTATCAGTCATCCAACTACAAACAGAAACGTTGACTCACAAGGACAAGGGAACCAGAAGTGGTAAAATGCTGACTCATTCCTGAACTATTATACCTGCTTCCTCACAGTAGTGTGCAGGTAACAGCATTAAGACAATGTTTCGGGGTAGATACTAGATCTGCATGACTTTGTGTTTGTATTCACTTCAACACCAAGGTCTCTGTCCTTTTTCGTCTTTCTTGTTATCAGTTTCCCTATGAGCATGAAATTGTTGCCAAAGTTCGTACTGGTCCATTTCCCATCTCTAACAGCCTAGCTTGGCAGGCATGCATAGCCCTACATTTAAAAACCAATCTGCAACCAACATCAGCTCAGGGCACTAATGAATATTTGGTGTAAACTCACAGTGTTTATTAGGGCTCCTTTATATCCGAGCTCATGCTTTGACACTAATACTCAGAGGCAGATGTCAGATCTCTGTAATACAGACATGAACCTGCTGTCGTATTAGTTAACTGTCCCTCTTTTGCTGAGAGGTGGTGCAGGGCTGCTTGTTATGAAAATCACGTTTGCTGGTCTTTCCTGGCCTGTCGTGAGCGGTGCGGCCACTATGTAGTAATTAGGGTTTTACACTGTGCGTGCACCTGGGGGGATGGCAGGCACCTGGGGAGATGGCAGGCTGCAGATGTATTATCCCCAGGGAAGGAAGAGGCTGAGGATAATCAGATGCACAGAAAATACTCGTGTTGCTTCGGTGAATCGCAGCTTTTGAAGTGAACTGGAAGGACATGGGGAATGCCGGCACACAGAGGAGGAGATGCTTCTCCCCTGGACTGATGGATTTCATGTGCTTTAATGGATTACTGATGGCCATAGTGTGAGGCAAGGTGGTGGGTTTCACGGGTCATTTCACATCTACATCAAAGCTGGGCTGACATCTTCATCAAAGGGTCTATTCATATTCTGCAGGCTTATTTCCCCTCTCGTTCTTCTCCCACACCAACCTGTTTGTGTCAGAGGGAGTGAGAGAATGCTGAGGGGCGTTTCCCCAGTGTGGCCATAGTGCAGGTTTATCTGCCTATATCCATCTAGTATCTGTCCTCTTCATCTCATTAGATAGAACATGTCATCAGGAAAATAACACCTCATTTGGAACTCTTTTTTATCATTCTTTAATTGTTATTTTTTTCCAAACGTTAATGCCAACTATTGCAAGGTTTAAGTTCCTCAGTTTGGAGCATTGCATATTAGGAAGAATCCCCATGGGCTGAGGATATGTATTGGTAATCATTTCCATATGTTGATGACATTTTTTGGAGCAGGTCCCAAAAACACATCAGGTTTCCAATGATTTGGTTGGATGAAGCTATCGTCCACAGAAAGACGCTTTGTGTCTCTGGGGACGGCAGTAACTGGGAAGCATCCAGTGACCTGCAAGGACCTTGTGAGGCTTGTTTCTTGCATTTTAACAATTGTATTCACACTGAGATGTTTGGTATTCATTTTAAGGAGGCCTTATTCTGCTTTGTGTCTTTTTTTTGTTACCTCGGTTGCTGATTGGCTAATGGTTACACAAGACAAAACATCGTTATGACATCATAAAGTGGCCACAATCTGATCAGCTCTTTTTCAGACAGGTTTTTATAGAACTTGATCAAAAAGAGAGAAAATCTTTGTTCCTGAAACTTTCAGAGTCTTTTTCCACAGAGGGGACACATGTTGATGTAGAAGAGACATGAAGAAGAGGGGACACATGTTGATGTAGAAGAGACATGAATAAGAGGGGACACATGTTGCTGTAGAAGAGACGTGAAGAAGAGGGGACACATGTTGATGTAGAAGAGACATGAAGAAGAGGGGACACATGTTGATGTAGAAGAGACATGAAGAAGAGGGGACACATGTTGATGTAGAAGAGACATGAATAAGAGGGGACACATGTTGATGTAGAAGACATGAAGAAGAGGGGACACATGTTGATGTAGAAGAGACATGAAGAAGAGGGGACACATGTTGATGTAGAAGAGACATGAAGAAGAGGGGACACATGTTGATGTAGAAGAGACATGAAGAAGAGGGGACACATGTTGCTGTAGAAGAGACGTGAAGAAGAGGGGACACATGTTGATGTAGAAGAGACATGAAGAAGAGGGGACACATGTTGATGTAGAAGAGACATGAAGAAGAGGGGACACATGTTGCTGTAGAAGAGACATGAAGAAGAGGGGACACATGTTGATGTAGAAGAGACATGAAAGAAGAGGGGACACATGTTGCTGTAGAAGAGACATGAAGAAGAGGGGACACATGTTGATGTAGAAGACATGGAGAAGAGGGGACACATGTTGATGTAGAAGAGACATGAGAAGAGGGGACACATGTTGATGTAGAAGAGACATGAAAAGAGGGGACACATGTTGATGTAGAAGAGACATGAAGAAGAGGGGACACATGTTGATGTAGAAGAGACATGAAGAAGAGGGGACACATGTTGATGTAGAAGAGACATGAAGAAGAGGGGACACATGTTGATGTAGAAGAGACATGAAGAAGAGGGGACACATGTTGCTGTAGAAGACGAAGAAGAGGGGACACATGTTGATGTAGAAGAGACATGAAGAAGAGGGGACACATGTTGATGTAGAAGAGGACATGAAGAGAGGGACACAGGTTGCTGTAGAGAGACATGAAGAAGGGGGACACATGTTGCTGTAGAAGAGACATGAGAAGAGGGGACACATGTTGATGTAGAAGAGACATGAAGAAGAGGGGACACATGTTGATGTAGAAGAGACATGAAGAAGAGGGGACACCTGTTGATGATAGAAGAGACATGAAGAAGAGGGGACACATGTTGATGTAGAAGAGACATGAAGAAGAGGGGACACATGTTGATGTAGAAGAGACATGAAGAAGAGGGGACACATGTTGCATGTGAAGAGACATGAAGAAGAGGGGACACATGTTGCTGTAGAAGAGACATGAAGAAGGGGGGGACACATGTTGATGTAGAGAGACATGAAGAAGAGGGGACACATGTTGATGAAGAAGAGACATGAAGAAGAGGGGACACATGTGATGAAAAGAGACATGAAGAAGATGGGGGACACATTGTTGAGATGAAGAAGAGACATGAAGAAGAGGGGACACATGTTGATGTAGAAGAGACATGAGAAGAGGGGGACACATGTTGATGTAGAAGAGACATGAAGAAGAGGGGACACATGTTGATGAAGGAAGAGACATGAAGAAGAGGGGGACACATGTTGATGTAGAAGAGACATGAAGAGAGGGGACACATGTTGCTGTAGGAAGAGACATCATGAGAAGAGGGTGACACATGTTGATGTAGAAGGAGACATGAAGACGGGGGGACACATGTTGATGGAAGAGACATGAAGAAGAGTGCGACACATGTTGATGAAGAAAGAGACATGAAGAAGAGGGGACACATGTTGATGAGAAGAGACATGAAGAAGAGGGGACACATGTTGATGTAGAAGAGACATGAAGAAGAGGGGGACACATGTTGATGTAGAAGAGACATGAAGAAGAGGGGGACACATGTTGATGTAGAAGAGACATGAAGAAGAGGGGACACATGTTGATGTAGAAGAGACATGAAGAAGAGGGGACACATGTTGATGTAGAAGAGGGGACACATGTTGATGTAGAAGACATGAGAAGAGGGGACACATGTTGATGTAGAAGAGAACATGAAGAAGAGGGGGACACATGTTGATGTAGAAGAGACATGAAGAAGAGGGGACAACATGTTGATGTAGAAGAGACATGAAGAAGAGGGGACACATGTTGATGTAGAAGAGACATGAAAGAAGAGGGGACACATTGTTGATGTAGCAGAGACATGAAGAAGAGGGGACACATGGTGATGTAGAAGAGACATGAAGAAGAGGGGACACATGTTGATGTAAGACATGAAGAAGAGGGGACACATGTTGATGTAGAAGAGACATGAAGAAGAGGGGACACATGTTGATATAGAAGAGACATGAAGAGAGGGGACACATGTTGATGGAGAAGAGACATGAGAAGAGGGGACACATGTTGCTGTAGAAGAGACATGGAAGAGGGACACATGTTGATGTAGAAGAGACATGAAAGAGGGGACACACATGTTGATGTAGAAGAGACATGAGAAGAGGGGACACATGTTGATGTAGAAGAGACATGAAGAAGAGGGGACACATGTTGATGTAGAAGAGACATGAAGAAGAGGGGACACATGTTGATGTAGAAGAGACATGAAGAAGAGGGGACACATGTTGATGTAGAAGAGACATGAAGAAGAGGGGACACATGTTGATGTAAGAGACATGAAGAAGAGGGGACACATGTTGCTGTAGAGAGACATGAAGAAGAGGGGACACATGTTGATGTAGAAGAGACATGAAAAGGGGACACATGTTGATGTAGAAGAGACATGTTGATGTAGAGAGACATAGAAGAGGGGACACATGTTGTGTAAAGATACATGAAGAAGAGGGACACATGTTGATTGTAGAAGAGACATGAAGAAGAGGGGACACATGTTGATGTAGAAGAGACATGAAGAAGAGGGGGACACATTTGATGTAGAAGAGACATGAGAAGAGGGGACACATGTTGATGTAGAAGAGACATGAAGAAGAGGGGACACCATGTTGATGTAAGAAGAGACATGAAGAAGAGGGGACACATGTGATGTAGAAGAGACATGAAGAAGAGGGGACACATGTTGATGTAGAAGAGACATGAAGAAGAGGGGACACATGTTGATGTAGAAGAGACATGAAGAAGAGGGGACACATTGTTGACTGTAAGAAGATGGACATGGAGAAGAGGGGACACATGTTGATGTAGAAGAGACATGAAGAAGAGGGGACACAGTGTTGATGTAGAAGAGACATGAAGAAGAGGGGACACATGTTGATGTAGAAGAGACATGAAGAAGAGGGGGACACATGTTGATGTAGAAGAGACATGAAGAAGAGGGGACACATGTTGATGTGAAGAGAGACATGAAGCAAGATGGGGACACATGTTGATGTAGAAGAACATGAAGAAGAGGGGACACATGTTGATGTAGAAGAGACATGAAGAAGAGGGGGACACATGTTGATGTAGAAGAGACATGAGAAGAGGGGACACATGTTGATGTAGAAGAGACATGAAGAAGAGGGGACACATGTTGATGTAGAAGAGACATGAAGAAGAGGGGACACATGTTGATGTAGAAGAGACATGAAGAAGAGGGGACACATGTTGATGTAGAAGAGACATGAAGAAGAGGGGACACATGTTGATGTAGAAGAGACATGAAGAAGAGGGGGACACATGTTGATGTAGAAGAGACATGAAGAAGGGGGGGACACATGTTGATGTAGAAGAGACATGAAGAAGAGGGGACACATGTTGATGAAGAAGAGACATGAAGAAGAGGGGACACATGTTGATGTAGAAGAGACATGAAGAAGAGGGGACACATGTTGATGAAGAAGAGACATGAAGAAGAGGGGACACATGTTGATGTAGAAGAGACATGAAGAAGAGGGGACACATGTTGATGTGGAAGAGACATGAAGAAGAGGGGACACATGTTGCTGTAGAAGAGACATGAAGAAGGGGGGACACATGTTGATGTAGAAGAGACATGAAGAAGAGGGGACACATGTTGATGAAGAAGAGACATGAAGAAGAGGGGACACATGTTGATGAAGAAGAGACATGAAGAAGAGGGGACACATGTTGATGAAGAAGAGACATGAAGAAGAGGGGACACATGTTGATGTAGAAGAGACATGAAGAAGAGGGGACACATGTTGATGAAGAAGAGACCTGAAGAAGAGGGGACACATGTTGATGTAGAAAAGACATAAGAAGAGGGGACACATGTTGATGTAGAAGAGGGGACACATGTTGATGTAGAAGAGACATGACGAAGAGGGGACACATGTTGATATAGAAGAGACATGAAGAAGAGGGGACACATGTTGATGTAGAAGAGACATGAAGAAGAGGGGACACATGTTGATGTAGAAGAGACATGAAGAAGAGAGGACACATGTTGATATAGAAGAGACATGAAGAAGAGGGGACACATGTTGATGGAGAAGAGGGGACACATGTTGATGTAGAAGAGACATGAAGAAGAGGGGACACATGTTGATGTAGAAGAGTCATGAAGAAGAGGGGACACATGTTGATGTAGAAGAGACATGAAGAAGAGGGGACACATGTTGATATAGAAGAGACATGAAGAAGAGGGGACACATGTTGATGGAGAAGAGACATGGAGAAGAGGGGACACATGTTGCTGTAGAAGAGACATGAAGAAGAGGGGACACATGTTGATGTAGAAGAGACATGAAGAAGAGGGGACACATGTTGATGTAGAAGAGACATGAAGAAGAGACATGAAGAAGAGGAGACACATGTTGATGTAAAAGAGACATGGAGAAGAGGGGACACATGTTGATGTAGAAGAGACATGAAGAAGAGGGGACACATGTTGATGTAGAAGAGACATGAAGAAGAGGGGACACATGTTGATGTAGAAGAGACATGAAGAAGAGGGGACACATGTTGATGTAGAAGAGACATGAAGAAGAGGGGACACATGTTGCTGTAGAAGAGACATGAAGAAGAGGGGACACATGTTGATGTAGAAGAGACATGAAGAAGAGGGGACACATGTTGATGTAGAAGAGACATGAAGAAGAGACATGAAGAAGAGGAGACACATGTTGATGTAAAAGAGACATGGAGAAGAGGGGACACATGTTGATGTAGAAGAGACATGAAGAAGAGGGGACACATGTTGATGTAGAAGAGACATGAAGAAGAGGGGACACATGTTGATGTAGAAGAGACATGAAGAAGAGGGGACACATGTTGATGTAGAAGAGACATGAAGAAGAGGGGACACATGTTGATGTCGAAGAGACATGAAGAAGAGGGGACACATGTTGATGTGGAAGAGACATGGAGAAGAGGGGACACATGTTGATGTAGAAGAGACATGAAGAAGAGGGGACACATGTTGATGTAGAAGAGACATGAAGAAGAGGGGACACATGTTGATGTAGAAGAGGCATGAAGAAGAGACATGAAGAAGAGGGGACACATGTTGATGTAGAAGAGACATGAAGAAGAGGGGACACATGTTGATGTGGAAGAGACATGGAGAAGAGGGGACACATGTTGATGTAGAAGAGACATGAAGAAGAGGGGACACATGTTGATGTAGAAGAGACATGAAGAAGAGGGGACACATGTTGATGTAGAGAGACATGAAGAAGAGGGGACACATGTTGATGTAGAAGAGACATGGAGAAGAGGGGACACATGTTGATGTAGAAGAGACATGAAGAAGAGGGGACACATGTTTATGTAGAAGAGACATGAAGAAGAGGGGGACACATGTTGATGTAGAAGAGATATGAAGAAGAGGGGGACACATGTTGATGTAGAAGAGACATGAAGAAGAGGGGACACATGTTGATGTAGAAGAGACATGAAGAAGAGGTGACACATGTTGATGTAGAAGAGACATGAAGAAGAGGGGACACATGTTGATGTAGAGGAGACATGAAGAAGAGGGGACACATGTTGATGTCGAAGAGACATGAAGAAGAGGGGACACATGTTGATGTGGAAGAGACATGAAGAAGAGGGGACACATGTTGATGTAGAAGAGACATGAAGAAGAGGGGACACATGTTGATGTAGAAGAGACATGAAGAAGAGGGGACACATGTTGATGCAGAAGAGACATGAGGAAGAGGGGACACATGGTGATGTAGAAGAGACATGAAGAGAGGGGACACATGTTGATGTAGAAGAGGCCTGAAGAAGAGGGGACACATGTTGATTGTAGAAGAGACATGAAGAAGAGGGGACACATGTTGATGTAGAAGAGACATGGAGAAGAGGGGACACATGTTGATGTAGAAGAGACATGAAGAAGAGGGGACACATGTTGATGTAGAAGAGACATGAAGAAGAGGGGACACATGTTGATGTAGAAGAGACATGAAGAAGAGGGGACACATGTTGATGTAGAAGAGACATGGAGAAGAGGGGACACATGTTTATGTAGAAGAGACATGAAGAAGAGGGGACACATGTTGATGTAGAAGAGATATGAAGAAGAGGGGACACATGTTGATGTAGAAGAGACATGAAGAAGAGGGGACACATGTTGATGTAGAAGAGACATGAAGAAGAGGGGACACATGTTGATGTAGAAGAGACATGAAGAAGAGGGGACACATGTTGATGTAGAGGAGACATGAAGAAGAGGGGACACATGTTGATGTCGAAGAGACATGAAGAAGAGGGGACACATGTTGATGTGGAAGAGACATGGAGAAGAGGGGACACATGTTGATGTAGAAGAGACATGAAGAAGAGGGGACACATGTTGATGTAGAAGAGACATGAAGAAGAGGGGACACATGTTGATGCAGAAGAGACATGAGGAAGAGGGGACACATGGTGATGTAGAAGAGACATGAAGAAGAGGGGACACATGTTGATGTAGAAGAGGTATGAAGAAGAGGGGACACATGTTGATGTAGAAGAGACATGAAGAAGAGGGGACACATGTTGATGTAGAAGAGACATGAAGAAGAGGGGACACATGTTGATGTAGAAGAGACATGGAGAAGAGGGGACACATGTTGATGTAGAAGAGACATGAAGAAGAGGGGACACATGTTGATGTAGAAGAGACATGAAGAAGAGGGGACACATGTTGATGTAGAAGAGACATGAAGAAGAGGGGACACATGTTGATGCAGAAGAGACATGAGGAAGAGGGGACACATGGTGATGTAGAAGAGACATGAAGAAGAGGGGACACATGTTGATGTAGAAGAGACATGAAGAAGAGGGGACACATGTTGATGTAGAAGAGACATGAAGAAGAGGGGACACATGTGATGTAGAAGAGACATGAAGAAGAGGGGACACATGTTGATGTAGAAGAGACATGGAGAAGAGGGGACACATGTTGCTGTAGAAGATACATGAAGAAGAGGGGACACATGTTGCTGTAGAAGAGACATGAAGAAGAGGGGACACATGTTGATGTAGAAGAGACATGAAGAAGAGGAGACACATGTTGATGAAGAAGAGACATGAAGAAGAGGGGACACATGTTGATGTAGAAGAGACAATGGAAAGAGGGGACACATGTTGCTGTAGAAGAGACATGAAGAAGAGGGGACACATGTTGATGTAGAAGAGACATGAAGAAGAGGGGACACATGTTGATGTAGAAGAGACATGAAGAAGAGTGGACACATGTTGATGTAGAAGAGACATGGAGAAGAGGGGACACATGTTGATGTAGAAGAGACATGACGAAGAGGGGACACATGTTGATGTAGAAGAGGTGACCGTTAAGATTGATTACATTTCTGTCCCTTTGTTACTTTCCTAATCTCTGGATTCTAACCATGTTAGTCCATCAGTCTCAGACAGTGGGGACATGCTAATCTCTGGATTCTAACCATGTTGGGACATCAGTCTCAGACAGGGGGACATGCTAATCTCTGGATTCTAACCATGTTGGTCCATCAGTCTCAGACAGTGGGGACATGCTAATCTCTGGATTCTAACCATGTTGGTCCATCAGTCTCAGACAGTGGGGACATGCTAATCTCTGGATTCTAACCATGTTGGGACATCAGTCTCAGACAGGGGGACATGCTAATCTCTGGATTCTAACCATGTTGGTCCATCAGTCTCAGACAGGGGGACATGCTAATCTCTGGATTCTAACCATGTTGGTCCATCAGTCTCAGACAGGGGGACATGCTAATCTCTGGATTCTAACCATGTTGGGACATCAGTCTCAGACAGTGGGGACATGCTAATCTCTGGATTCTAACCATGTTGGTCCATCAGTCTCAGACAGTGGGGACATGCTAATCTCTGGATTCTAACCATGTTGGTCCATCAGTCTCAGACAGTGGGGACATGCTAATCTCTGGATCAGTCTCAGACAGTGGGGACATGCTAATCTCTGCTCGCTCGTCAGGCCACAGCAGTCTGCAGTCTCCACATTGGAAAGATCATCTGCTGATGTGGAGGCTGTCTGCTGGGGGATGTGAGTAAGAGTGAGCCCTCAGCTGGAAGCAGGCTGCTGGCTCCATCTAGTGGCTGGCTCATATACACTCAGACACCTTTGAATTTAACAAAAGGCTTTCCTCAATATTTTAGGAGGTACTTTCTGAAATCTTTTTTCTTTTATTCTCTATCTTTTTTTTGTAGGCTATCATTTACATTTCATTCTGTCACAGGAATGATTTTGACCAATGTAAGGGTCAGCAGTTAGGGGTGTGTCTCTGCTTTATAGTTTCATCATCAATTCACTCTTACATTCTAGACCATCTTCCAGCACAAGTCTTTAAAGCTTTTATGAATGGGCACAGTGAAAGGCTGCCGTCTTAGAGAAGAACATGTTTCCAATCCCAATGAAGTATTTTCTCAAAACATTCAATTGTTCACATGGGAAGTGAGAGAAAGGCCCTCTGGAGGGAACACAGGGATGTTTGCCTCCATGCACACACCTAGAGAATGCACGACAGGAGAGGAAACAAACTGTGTGTGTTGGTAATGAAGGAACATCTCATTCAGTGCAACACAGGGGCTCACTTGAGTGTTTCTTTAATGTTATTTAGAGCCAATGAGTCTTAAAGCATAGACACGTGTGAGGCTGTCAGGATCCAGTGTGGTGGCAGAGCTGCTGTGTGTTGCTTCACAGCTGCAGCAGTGAGAGACAGAGAGGAGGGGGGGCTGGGTCTCTCTCTGCTCCACCTGATGGTGTGCCTCTCTTTCAGGCTGTGCTATCATCCGTCCTCCCAAAGATGGAGGGATACGCTACAGAGGGCTGACACAAGAGCAGGTAGGACTGGCTCTTATTATCGCTGCACAGAGACAAATGTAAAGTAACAAGTTTGTAATGCATAATGGAGTGGTGAGACTAAGGACATTTGTTTGTTAGCATCACACAGGCTCCAGTAACAACAAGCAATCAGGTCTTTATATTGGATAGAGCCAAAGAGCTATTCAATATCGCAGAAAATAAGCTCTTTGGCAAATACACATTTAAGTACATGTTTTGTTCAGCAGGATATTCTCCACATATTAAACTACTTTTTGCGTAAATGCAATTACCAGAAGTAAAACAAAGCTAACATTAGGCTCTAAAGGAACTATGGTCACATGACTTACAGTAGCGTCACCACCACGAAGCTAAAGTTGACGATGATGTCGTCTCATTTAGACTCCAGCTTCAGACATTCACCAGAGGGGGATTTACTGACTGTCAGGGACCAGGAAGTGAGGCAACAGGACACAGTGGGTTCTTTTGTATTTACCCAAAAATAAAACATTATAAATCAAGAATCTTTACTAACTAGGCCTATAAATAAGGTCAACAGGAAATAACATGAATAAATATAACAGCAAAGCGACCTGCCACCATGACAGAGCAATGCACCGACACAGTGGCTTGGCCAAAGCAGGTAGAAATCAAGGGTTGATTAAGATGAACAGAATACAGAAGGACATGGACCAAACCAACATCCCTGTTTTGACATGGAGCACATGTTTTGGCCCCAATTGGCTACAGTATTTATCCGTCCTCAGCCCTCTGCCACATCTTTTGCTGAACCAGGAAGTAACCTCCCCCAACGACCACATTAACTCAAATAAAAGGAGTTAGCACTTCACACAAATATGTGTGAAGTGTGTTAACTGTGCTAAAATGTGTGGAAATACACTAAATCATGTCATTTCAATCAAGTGTGCAGTGCTGACTCTTGGAGTGGTTTACTGCCACTGACATGAAGTCAAACTAATGGAAGTGAGGGTGCAGTGATATGACCTCAGTGTGATTACCCTGTGTGGCTGTTGCCATCACACTGACGTATTTTACGTCGTAGACAAAACGTAAAAAATCTCTTGAGCTCGTGTGAACCACAGACCTTATTTCAGGTATCTAGCCACAAACACATTCAAGAACCATTGACTTCAAGACGCTGGAACAGGAAGTTGTAAATTGCCGACTCACATCCAGGTTTTAGAACTCATTCCTGCACTAGAGGTTAATATAATGCCCCAAATCAACTCTATATCAAACATCTACTACTACGCTTAGTTTGGTTTTAAAATAATGACATTCTTGAATGTTTTTCTTCTTCTTCTTCTTTGTATTGTCCTCTGGTCTGTGATGTGTCAGTCAAAGTGATCCTTAAGATCACCAATCAGCAGAGAAAGGATAACATATGTGTTTCAGTCTTTCCGTTGTAAGTTGTTTAAACCAGGTTTGGTCAGTATAACCTTACATTTTCCTCAACGAGAACTTTATCTACAACACGCCATGTCATAATCACCATATGCTGATGGACTTAAACTCATGGATAATATACCTTTAATGGAATTTATCAAGACAACAATTGAAAATGGCGGAAGTGTTCAACCAAACAGGAGCTGATCAGAAGACAAGGAAATATGTTACTAAAATATGGCCAAATGAACAACGAGTAAATAAGTATTAAGGCCTGCATGTTGTGTTGCTGTATTACTGACTGAAGTGTTTGATGTATTGAGACTTAGTTGAATACTTTCTGATTGGATGGTGGGATGTAAACAGCCCTCATCCTACTGTAACAATACAACAAAGTATTACAACTCAGTCATTGCTTGTGCAAACAATATAACCAGTCTATGTTGTGGAGTACTAATTCTGATTCTCTGTGTGTGTGTGTGTGTGTGTGTGTGTGTGTGTGTGTGTGTGTGTGTGTGTGTGTGTGTGTGTGTGTGTGTGTGTGTGTGTGTGTGTGTGTGTGTGTGTGTGTGTGTGTGTGTGTAGATCCGCAGTGTGCAGGTGCTCCCTGTAGACTATGAGATAGAGTACATCTGCAGGGGCAACAGGGTGATTGTGGGACCAAAGGTCAGGAAGTGTTTGCCCAACGGCACCTGGACCGACCTGAGCCAGCGCAGCAGATGCTGTGAGTTCACCTCAGCTGTCATCACACACACTCCAACTCAACACTCTCCACACACACACTCCATCACTGACTCTCTGATGGACATTAGTATTTATATAACTACAGTAAGAACATAATATAAGGTCTCCTGGGCCTGTCAGTGTTGTGTGTGCTGTATGGTGTTCTCGTTATAATAACACACTGTAAATGACTGAGACTATATGTTGCCCTGACACCGTGAATGCAAGTTGTCTGAAGGATATGTTTTCAAAGCTACATATAATACGTGAAATAGTATTCAATTATAACAGAGGAGTTACATTTCAGTGCTCAGTGTAATAAGTGTTATTATTTCCTAATATTCAAATCCTGTTATTTATTTTGACCAAATATTCAGCTTAAAGCCATATTTTTTGACATTGGAGCATTTCAAAAAATACATTTCAACTGCAAATAAAAAGCTGTTCTACTCGTCGCACACATCTAACAGAGTGGTCTCGCAACAATCCAACCAACATGACAAGTTATTGTTATAAAATAAAATAATAGGAAAGCATGATAATATATATATAGAGAGGGAATTATGACCTGTTAAAATCCCTCACTGAAATGTTTTCAAACATTAAAATACATTTATTTAGTCTCTTATTTACTGTATAATTAGTATTTCTGTATCATTATAATATTAAATAAAATGTAGGAAAAATTGGATTACAATATAATACATTTGTTACTTCAGTTCTTACTAAATAAGATACGTTTTACCTCGCACAGATCATACAATATGTTGTAACCTTTTCAATGATTCATGCAAACGTGTCATAAAAGACCCTTTCATTGTGACTTTCATGAAATAAAGGTGTGGAAACAAAACTTTGAAATGGGGCAATGAAAAGAAGTGGAAGGGAGGGGGCTGGGAAATAGTGTGTGTGTGTGTGTGTGTGTGTGTGTGTGTGTGTGTGTGACATTCACACCCATCCACCTTCATCCTGTGACAGGGGAAATCGACGCTCTCTTTGTTGAGCAGGTAAGACGTTAGTCAGTCTGTAGGCATGCAGCCTGAACACAGAGAAACAAAGACCCTACACTGACTGGCCTTAAGATGTCACTGTCGGTCTGTTAAAGAAATTAAGGCCCAATTCCAAACCAACTCCTACACCCTCCCCCTGCACGCTTCACTCAGTTTGTGTCAAGGGTCCGCCACATTGAGTGCTGATCCAAACAACAAGTGGGGAGTGGGAGTTATCGAGGCCATTCTGATACCACCAGGCAGTGTTGGAAGAAGTACTCATTTTTTACTTCAGTAAAAGTACAAATACTATGGTCGTAAAATACTTCACTAAAAGTAAAAGCCCTGATTACAAAATTTGACTTAAGTCAAATTATAAAAATATTAGCATCAAAATGTACTTCAAGTATCAAAAGTAAAAGTACTAATGCAGAATAGATCTTTTCAGTATTTTATTATTATGGTTATTATATTATATTTATTATAAACATGTGTTTTAGTGTTGCAGTTTGTCAATGTGGAACAAACTGTAGATTAGCATGATACCATATCAGCATATCATGTGTTTATTATACGGAGGCGTGAAAAGTACAATATTTGTTTATGAGTTATCAGTTTTTTTTGCACGATTTGAGAGCAGCCAGGCTGGGGGTGCAGAGAAGGACCAGGAGCCCTGCCCTCTTGTTTTAAACAGGGAAGGTGAGTGCAGATCCTTTAAAAGGGTTAACCCACACAAGGCTCCTGGGCCTGATGGCATCCCTGGCCATGTTCTCAGGGTGTGTGCAGTTCAGCTGGCAGAGGTGTTCACAGACATGCTTCAAACACTCCACCACCGTTCCTGTCCCCAAAAGAAGGGGCCGTAAGGCTTTACGGCCCGTCCACACGGCGGCGTGCGTTGAAGCTTCAACGCTTTTGCCCATTCATTTTGAATGGAGTGACGTCACACTTTGCCGAACTGCATTGTGGGAGCGTCACTTTGCTTTGCTCGCTTCAAAAGTTGAGCAATGTTCAACCTTTGAAGCCTCGGCAGAAGCGTCAGCCAATCAAATCATAAGCCAGTACAAGCTCTAGCCAATCAAACCACGTGCTTGTGTGTCAGGGGCGGGCGATTCATGTGATTGGTTTTTGGTCGAGTTTCAGACATGCCCGCCGGCAAGCTTCAACGCACGTCGCCGTGTGGACGCTGCGTTACAGAGGGTGGTGAAAACTGCACAGAACATCACCAGGATGGAGCTGCCCTCCATGGAGGACCTCTACTCCCAGCGGCTCAGGAAGAAAGCCCTCAGGATTATAAAAGACCCCCATTCCCCCAGCCACAAACTGTTCTGTCTGCTGCCGTCTGGCATGCGTACCGCAGCATCCGGACTAAAACCACCAGACTCAGGGACAGTTTCATCGCACGGGCCATAAGACTGTTAAACAACTGAACTTTTGAAACAACATCCTTAATATTCATCTGGCTGCTACTTAAAAATTATACAGTGAGGCAAAAAAGTATTTAGTCAGCCACCAATTGTGCAAGTTCTCCCACTTAAAAAGATGAGGGAGGCCTGTAATTGTCATCCTAGGTACACTTCAACTATGAGAGACAGAATGGGGGGAAAGAATCCAGGAAATCACATTGTAGGATTTTTAATGAATTAATTGGTAAATTCCTCGGTAAGATAAGTATTTGGTCACCTACAAACAAACAAGATTTCTGGCTCTCACAGACCTGTAACTTCTTCTTTAAGAGCCTCTTCTGTCCTCCACTTGTTAACTGTATTGATGGCACCTGTTTGAACTCGTTATCAGTATAAAAGACACCTGTCCACAACCTCAAACAGTCACACTCCAAACTCCACTATGGCCAAGACCAAAGAGCTGTCAAAGGACACCAGAAACAAAATTGTAGACCTGCACCAGGCTGGGAAGACTGAATCTGCAATAGGTAAGCAGCTTGGTGTGAAGAAATCAACTGTGGGAGCAATTATTAGAAAATGGAAGACATACAAGACCACTGATAATCTCCCTCGATCTGGGGCTCCACACAAGATCTCACCCCGTGGGGTCAAAATGATCACAAGAACGGTGAGCAAAAATCCCAGAACCACACGGGGGGACCTACTCAATGACCTACAGAGAGCTGGGACCAAAGTAACAAAGGCTACCATCAGTAACACACTACGCCGCCAGGGACTCAAATCCTGCAGTGCCAGACGTGTCCCCCTGCTTAAGCCAGTACATGTCCAGGCCCGTCTGAAGTTTGCTAGAGAGCATTTAGATGACCCAGAAGAGGATTGGGAGAATGCCATATGGTCGGATGAAACCAAAATAGAACTTTTTGGTAAAAACTCAACTAGACGTGTTTGGAGGAGAAAGAATGCTGAGTCCAAAGAACACCATACCTACTGTGAAACATGGGGGTGGAGACATCATGCTTTGGGGCTGTTTCTCTGCAAAGGGACCAGGACGACTGATCCGTGTAAAGGAAAGAATGAATGGGGCCATGTATCGTGAGATTTTGAGTGACAACCTCCTTCCATCAGCAAGGGCATTGAAGATGAAACGTGGCTGGGTCTTTCAGCATGACAATGATCCCAAACACACCGCCCGGGCAACGAAGGAGTGGCTTCGTAAGAAGCATTTCAGGTCCTGGAGTGGCCTAGCCAGTCTCCAGATCTCAACCCCATAGAAAATCTTTGGAGAGAGTTGAAAGTCTGTGTTGCCCAGCGACAGCCCCAAAACATCACTGCTCTAGAGGAGATCTGCATGGAGGAATGGGCCAAAATACCAGCAACAGTGTGTGAAAACCTTGTGAAGACTTACAGAAAACGTTTGACCTCTGTCATTGCCAACAAAGGGTATATAACAAAGTATTGAGATAAACTTGACCAAATACTTATTTTCCACCATAATTTGCAAATACATTCTTTAAAAATCAGACAATGTGATTTCCTGGATTTTTCTCATTTTGTCTCTCATAGTTGAGGTATACCTAGGATGAAAATTACAGGCCTCTCTCATCTTTTTAAGTGGGAGAACTTGCACAATTGGTGCCTGACTAAATACTTTGATTGAAGACCAGACGAGCTGCTGCATTCTGGATGAGCTGCAGAGATCGGATGGCACATGCAGCTAGACCAGCCAGGAGGGAGTTGCAGTAGTCTAGGCGTGAGGTGACGAGAGCCTGGACCAGAACCTGCGTGGCTTTCTGGGTCAGCTGGGGACAACCTGGGTCTCTGAGCGGGGAAAGGACAGAATTAATTGGGTGTCGTCAGCATAGCAGTAGTATGAAAAACCATGCGGGCTAATGATTGATCCGAGCGAGTTTGTGTACAGGGAGAAGAGAAGGGGACCAAGAACAGAGCCCTGAGGGACCCTGTAGTTAATTGACAAGGGTCGGACTCGGACCCTCTCCAAGTTACCCTGTAGGTACGGTCTTTGAGGTATGAGGTGAGGAGGGAAAGTGCAGAGCCTGAAACTCCAAGTTCTTGGAGAGTGCGAAGGAGGATCTGATGGTTCACCGTGTCGAATGCAGCTGACAGGTCCAACATGATGATGACAGAGGAGAGGGATGCTGCTTTAGCAGTGTGCAGTTCCTCAGTGACAGCAAGGAGGGCCGTTTCTGTGGAGTGACCTGCCTTGAAACCAGACTGGTGCGGATCCAGAAGGTTGTTCTGATGGAGATAACAGGAGAGTTGTTTAAAGACAGCACGTTCAAGTGTTTTAGACAGGAACGGGAGGAGAGAGACAGGCCTGTAGTTTATAACATCAGACGGGTTGAGAGTGGGTTTCTTTAGGAGAGGGTTTACTCTTGCCTCCTTTAGACTATTTGGAAAGTGACCAGAAGTTAGAGAAGTGTTGATGAAATGGGTGAGAAACGGTAGAATATCAGGAGCGATAGTCTGAAGGAGGTTTGAAGGGATAGGGTCCAGAGGACAGGTGGTAGGGCGGGCAGAGGTAATGAGGGTAAGAACCTCACTTGGAGAGAGAGGGGAAAAGGAGGTTAGTGTGTGGGTGAAAGGAGGGTCTGGTGACTCAGCGGTGAGTAAAGGTGAGTCAGAAAAAGAAGAGCGAATATCATCAACCTTTTTTTCAAAATGGTTAACAAAGTCGCTTGACAGAAGTGAGGAGGGGGAGGGGCTTTGGGAGGGTCCAAGAGGGTGGAGAAGATGGAAAATAGTTTTTTGGAATAGGAAGATTGGATCTTATCTTGAAAGAAAGTGCTTTTTGCCTGAGAGATCGAAGCAGAGAAAGAGGAGAGGAGAGCCTGATAGGTTAGGAGGCCGCTCTGCTGCCCGAAGGACGGTTCTATTTAGCACGCAGTGCGTCATTTAGCCAGGGAGTAGGAGGGGACTGACGAGCTTGCCGAGATGTGAGAGGACAGAGAGAGTCCAGAGAGGATGAGAGAGTAGAGAGGAGAGTTTCTGCAGCAGAGTTTGGAGGCAGGAGTTGGAACGAGTCAGAGGAAGGGAGGGCTGAGAGCACCGATGAGGCAAAGGTAGAGGGGGAGAGGGAACAAAGGTTACGGCGGACAGGTGCAGGATGAGAAGAGATTAGTTTGTTATGTTTGGAAAGGGGTAGAGAGAATGAAAGGAAGAAGTGATCGGATGTGTGGAGCGGGTTTACAGAGAGGTTAGAAGTAGTGCAGTTCCTTGAGAATATGAGATCAAGGACATTGCCAGCTTTATGAGTTGGTGGGGATGGAGACAGTGAGAAAGCAAAGGCGGTTAGCAGAGATGTTAGTTCGTCTATCTTCCCCGTCTGGAGGTTGAAGTCTCCGAGAAGTATAGCGGGAGGGCCAGTTTCAGGGATGTGTGAGAGGAGATTATCTAATTCCTCCAAGACGTCCCCCAAGGCGCTTGGCGGACGGTAGAGAACAACAATGGTTAATTGTATAGGATGGGTTACTGTGACGGCATGGAATTCAAAGGTGGAAGGAGTGAAGTTAGGCAGCTTGAAGAGGGAAAAGCTGAAACTAGATGTTGGATCTCAGTGGAGCATGTGGGATAGACGAGAGCTGGCCGGTTATATCGATTACGAGATACACGGGCCAGTGATAATTGCGAGAGGACACGTGAACAGGAATGGAGAAAATACACATGATTATAGCATGAGGGGCTAAACAACTAAATGAAATATAACTCCCGCGATACTTAGCTCAATCAAAGTAGGATTTGCCTCCTCTTTGCCACCCTCGTGACTCACTTTTTAAAACTATTTTTCTTCTTATATTTACTATTTACTTGCACTATATTTTTCTGTGTATCTGTGTTTTGTGTTGCACTGTTGGAGAAGCCTGTGACACAAGATTTTCATCGACATAACTACACTGTAGCTATGTTCGTATGACAAATAAAGAACCTTGAACCCTTGAACCTTGAGATGTAGTGGAGTAGAAATACAGAGGAGTTTTAATTTGAAATACTCAAGTAAAGTACAAAAAAAATACAATGTAGTTACTCTCCACCACTGCCACCAGGCATGTTGTCTCCTGTCTCATGGTCACATCTCACACCGCTTGCTATAAATCCAGCTTTGGTTGTTTTTTTGGTTGTTCAATGTTCAAGTTTTCCCTTTTAAAACTCCACTTCATTATGTCCTTCTGTTGCGCTACAATTCCCTCACTCCCTTTTTTCTCTCCATGTCTGCCTACCTAATATTTGACACCATGCACTCTTTCTTTAGTAAAGCCACTTTCACAGGGCAGCATTACACCACCACACTGACACAGTGTCCCTGTTGTATTAAAAAAGTCTCCTGTGCCTCTCTGCAGTGCTGATGTGTCCCCGGGTGTGGACATCATTGGAAAATGGCCAGGTGTCCTCTTGGCCCCTGGGGCCCCCGGTGGAGGGGACAGTGCTGCACTACAGCTGTCTGCCCTCCTTCATCCTCATGGGCAGAAACTCAACACAGTGCAACAAGATGGGCAAGTGGGACACGCCCAAACCTGTGTGTCACTGTGAGTCCACACTCATTCAGATTTGAAGCTTTGTTTGCAATTTATTGACTAATTACCAGCTTTCTTAAATTGCACATGTGCCAGTTTCATTGATGTTTACATGTTTTAATTTGACTTGCTCACAGTCTTAACCGAGACAAGTCATTTAAACAGTAGTAGTCTCTCTGTACGGCATGTTCAAATGTCCCCTCAGTACACTCATTCTAAAGAGAAGAGCAGAAGGAGGCAGTGATGACTGGGACTTTTGGCTCTGTTGTATTTTTGCAGTGTTCAAATATTTGAAGATATAGAATATGTGTGTGTCCTGATTGTTCTTAGATGTTCTAAGATAAGCTGTAAAACCAAACTCTGTTTTGTTTCCTCTTTTCTGTTCCCAAAGATGATCGGCACTACAAAGGTAAGAAAATAAAAAATCAATAAATGTTTGAAATACTTTGAATGCCACTGTTATCCAGCAGTGTGTCATGTGGTTGTGTAGGTGGTGAACGCTAGCCAACAAGGCGTTTAGGACAGAGAGTGAATACACATACTTGAGTTTGGAAAATTGCACAGTATAAATCTATTTTAGTAGACCTCAACAATGGAATTATGATCAGTAGAAATGGCCATGACATGGGACCTTTAAGCAGCAGCTCACAATGGATGTGACTAGACAGTACATACTAAAGAGTGGTGCAGGTATGAGTACTTAACCAAGAAATGACCACTTCCAGTTACAGTTGTGTTAGTGTTTAGAAGCAGGAAATAATGTCCTGAAGAGATTTTCTACTACATAGGAAAATGTCAGTAGTTCCCCCCACTTGTGAATCTCCAAAGTTTCTATTTCAACAGGAAAGACGTGATGTATGAAATACATGTTTATTACCGGGACACATCATATGAATGAAATAGTGATTGACAGATTATAACGAGTGAATGAAATGGTGTTTGGCGATTAGGCCCCGGTTTGCATGATAATCATTCAGGAGGGGAAAAAGCGCTCCGATGAACCCCCCGGGGTCTAGACACTGGTGGTGGTGATAAGTAGTTCGGTCCGGTCTGAAGGGAGAAGGTTTTAGCTGGCCCTGTATTAGGAGACAGGAGGCAAAGAGGTGGAGGAGGGTTGCGCGTTGTCACCTGAAATGACAGCTGACGGAGAGGGAAGAGCAGATTTAAAGGGGTTAGCGGGTGCAATGATGGGCTTGTGAAAATGGGGGGAAGTGATTGGTTAGCTGGGGAGTGACGCCCCCGATCACTTATTGAGAGTGTATTGAAATGACGTGTAACAGACAGAGGATATTGGTCTTCCTGATTGAACTTGAGCTAAGCTTCATGTGTTGACTGAAAAAGCATGTTTAATACCAGAAATGTGTTTTGCCACAGAGCCTATTTTTTGAAATAAATTGTAATCCAATTGGGAATCATTACTTTTTGCGAGGTAGCCCTTCAGATGCTAACTTCTGGGTCGGCCTACAAAAATACATCATCACTGCAATCTTATTGTGATATTGCTCTTCAGGCTGTTCTGTGAGATGCGCTCTGGCAGAAATAGTCAATGTACTTTAATTCATAAGGATAAAAGGTTGATTGTATGGATTGAACCTTGTCTGTCATACCAGATACTGTAGATGTATGAAAAAGTGGAACATTATTAGCATTAAATATATAAACCCTGCGCCTGGTACAGGAGACAACATGAATAAAGGAAATGGAATGCACTCGGTTTATTATGAGCGATTCCAGACTGACTGAGTCCCTGACTGACAGTCTGATCTCAAGGTGGCGACATTGTGCTGCCTATAACGGAGCTGCTGCCTCCCAGATGAAGAGTGGGTGGCTGCTTTTAAACATAGCCTCCCAGCTCTTTGTTCAGAGAAGGTCATTAAGCCACTGTTGTGTGCAGTTGGTAATATCCTCTGAATAACTGAACAGTGAACAGCTGTGGGGGATAAGGCCTTTCTGCTCTAAAAATAGGACTTCCTTTGTCTCTTTAGCAATACTGATAACAGCAACACTGTTCAGATAGGATCATTTCACCCCTAAAGCTATAAAACCTCATTCACCTTACACTGTTCAGATTAGTACTAAAATCATCATGTCATTCATTTTTTAAGAATTTAACTTAAAATGGTGTTAAATATAATAGTTTTTTCAGTATTTTTATTGAATAAAAAGAAATGCTTGAGCAGATTCAAGGTGGATAAATAACATTCACACAGCATTTCCGTGACACCCCAGTGGAATCCACAGCATCTGAAGCTGATGGAGGGTGATTGCAGTCTCATGCTGAGGAGCTGTTTACTCCTCCTCTCTCAGCGTGAACACTTCTTGATTAGATTTCTCGGAAAGTTAAGAAATGAATTATTCAGTTTCTCCTGCGTTCCCATTCTATACAGTTCATGACCTCCATACATTTTTCCATTAAAATAAGTCTCCCTCACAGAATAAAGACAGAGGATATGTCCTCACTGTCCCTTTTTAGACATACACAGGAGCTTGAGACATGCTGGATCTTTTTAGACAGCTCTGAAGGAATCCTTGATTTCGATGTTTGAATGATTCCTCAGTAGTAATAAAGAATGTGGATCCTCCGGGAGTAATGTGACCTTCACTGCTCCATAATTGCTTGGATTTTAGATAAACTTATCTCTAGACCCCAGTGTGTTAGACTTCATGATTTTAGACTCTCCCGGGGACTCAAATCTACAGAAACAAGTGAGACCTACAGAGAGATTTTGTGAGCTGATTAATTATCAGTGTCTCTTTTATAGTAATATTATTGACTTTAATTTAAAATCAGCAGGTTGATTTTATTTGACCTTAGAAATATCTGTGTGTTGATATTTACTTGAACCTGCTATTTTGAAGAGCACTGTGTAGCTATCGTTTTAGTACTGGATACAGCTTGCGTTTTCGTTAAGCCCCCCCTCCTATCAGCTCGGTCTCCTCCGGTCTCAGCTGTGCAACATAAATGGAGGATCAAGAATAACTTGAATAAAAACAACTTTTAGGCCTTAATGATTTCAGTAAGCGCTCTCTTTCCCAATGTAAGTCAATAGGAAAACAGACCTTCGGTTAGCATTTATCATGGGGGTCTGATCCCATACTGCCCTGATTCCCCACTGGATCAGCAAACCTTCTGTTGCTTCAAGTGCTAACTGAAGCTCCTTCCAGCTAAGCAGTTGACAGATACTTTTAACAGAACCTACCTTTATTTAAAGGCTTGGTGCAGAAAAGGTGAAACAGAACAGAACCCCCCAATATAAGACAAACAACAATCCAACAAAGAATGAACAACAACTAGTACTTAAAAAGAAGTTGAACTAAGGAGGTAATAACATGCAGGTGTACAGTAGGTTTAAAAATATAACAGGAAACAGATTAGCCGAGAACTAGGATTGTGACGGCAATAAACAAACTATAAAAGCAACCGCAGACCCCCCAGGACGTGCCCCACTGAAAACACACATGGCTGATGTACTGCAAACTCCAGGTCTGGAGATTATACACTGCCCGTCCAAAAAAAGTCTCACTCTAATATTTCGATGGACCCCCTTTAATTTTGAGTGAGGCACGCAGTCACCGTGGCATCATTTCGATAAGCTTCTGCAATGTCACAACATTTATTTCAGTCCAGAGTAGCATACATTTTCTGCCAAGATCTGGTATTGATGATGGAAGAGTCGAACCGCTGCACAAAGTCTTCTCCAGCACATCCCAAAGGCTCCCAATGGGGCTGAGGTCTGGACTCTGTGGGGGCCAATCCATGTGCAAAGGAGGTCTGATGCTCCCTGAACCCCTCATTCACAATGTGAGCCCCTTGAATCCTGGCGTTGTCATCTTGGAATATGTCCGTGCCATCAGGGAAGAAAAACTCCATTGATGGAAAGACCAGGGTTGCGGTCCAATAGTCCATTTAGCTTAGGAACCTTCCTAACGGAGTGAAATGACCCGGAAGTCCCTCAGTGGCAGCCATGATAAGTGCCGTTCCAATTGTATAGATCAGTGGTCACCAACCTTTTTAAGCCCAAGATCACCGACCTCGGCCTAGGTGAAAGGCGAGATCTAACTATTGCAGAATTGAGTGAAAAAGACGGCCCAGACAGTGCTTCCAATTTGAGGCCTTTTATAGGCTAATTGCATCTGAATTACTGTTACAATGAAGGCTCCATAATCAGCTCACGGCATATAGGCAGGGGTAAAGTGCTATTTTTTATGAGTGGGGGGCGGACCTCACCTCCTCTAGGGGGGTCCGGGGGGAAGCTTTTTAAAACGTATGTAGTAAGTTGCCAAAGTGCTTTGTTTTGAACGTTCATCAGTATTATAATCAAATAGAGAAATATGAACGTAGTTTTTACTGAAATGATCAAATAAAGTCAACATTTCACTGAGCTGTGTGGAGTTTGTTCAACTTTTAAAAGATGTTTGAATGTCTGAAGCCCACCACCAGCTCCTTGGTCTTCCCTGCGTTGAGCTTGAGGGGGTTTCTCTGGCACCAGAGGGGGAAGTCCTGCGTCAGCTCCCTGTACTCCCTGTCGTCCTCTTTGGTGATGAGGCCAACAATGGCAGAGTCGTCAGAGAACTTCTGCAGGTGACAGGTAGCAGTGTAGAGTGTTATGTCTGCAGTGTAGAGGGTGAAGAGAAACGGGGCCAGCACCGTCCCCTGGGGGGCCCCCGTACTGCTGATGATGGTGTCTGATTGACACTCCCGGGTCCTCACGTACTGTGGGCGGTTGGTGAGGTAGTCCAGGATCCAGGAGGTGAGGTGGTGATCCACCCCCTCACCTGGTTGGTTGTGAGGGACAAGGTGTCGTCAACGGGTGGGGGTGGGGGGAGAAACAGGGGCTGATGTGAGAGGTGACTGTGAGCTGATGGCCGGGGGCTGAGTAGAGGTGGGAGAGGTGACAGGGCCATTTCCAGGCAGTGGGGACAATGGGGGTGCAGCAGGGGGCAATGGGTCGGGGGGCGCATGACTGATAACATCTATTGATTTTTTAGGAAGTGAGATGCTATTCAGCACACCAGCTGGGGATAAACAACTTGTTGCTAGCTATAACACATTATTCACTGCAGTAATTATCCAAAGGAAGGCTCTTACAGATTGGCTCAGTTAAATCCAGTTGGGAACTGCAGTGTATGAAGGCAGTGTTATTTCACCATATCACACACACTAACAAAATGAAACATTGACTTTAATTATATGTCTTTTTTCATATGTCTCAGGGTGAGACGCTCTCTGCACCATCATCACACTGAGCTGTACAGTGATGGATGACCTGTCTCACATCTGCAGGTATGCACAGACAGAGGGGGGGGGGGGGGGGGGGGGAGGGGGGGGATACAGAGGATAGGTATGGAGGTGCTGGTTTATAGTCCAGGGTGGGTAAAGGAGACGGAGAGCAGAGTGACATTGGGCCTGAGAGAGAAGGAGAGAACAGGAGATTTATGTTCCTCATCTGTTGAGCAAACAGTGTTCTGTGGATGTTTAGAGTGAGGCGGGGCAGCTCTCTGCTCTCCATTACACAGCAGCAGACTGCAGCTGAGCCTGTCTGCTCCGTGGTCAGGAGACACGTTGTCCTCCTGTCTGTCCTCCTGTCTGTCCTCCTGTCTGTCCTCCTGTCTGTCCTGCTGTCTGTCCTCCTGTCTGTCCTCTTGTCTGTCCTGCTGTCTGTCCTCCTGTCTGTCCTGCTGTCTGTCCTCCTGTCTGTCCTCCTGTTGGTCCTCCTGTCTGTCCTGCTGTCTGTCCTCCTGTCTGTCCTCCTGTCTGTCCTGCTGTCTGTCCTCCTGTCTGTCCTGCTGTCTGTCCTCCTCTCTGTCCTGCTGTCTGTCCTCCTCTCTGTCCTCCTGTCTGTCCTCCTGTCTGTCCTCCTGTCTGTCCTCCTGTCTGTCCTGCTGTCTGTCCTCCTGTCTGTCCTCCTGTCTGTCCTCCTGTTGGTCCTCCTGTCTGTCCTGCTGTCTGTCCTCCTGTCTGTCCTCCTGTCTGTCCTGCTGTCTGTCCTCCTGTCTGTCCTGCTGTCTGTCCTCCTCTCTGTCCTGCTGTCTGTCCTCCTCTCTGTCCTCCTGTCTGTCCTCCTGTTGGTCCTCCTGTCTGTCCTGCTGTCTGTCCTCCTGTCTGTCCTCCTGTCTGCTCCGTGGTCAGGAGACACACTGTCCACCTGTCTGGACAGCTTCTCTTTCATCGTTACCCAACAAAGAGAGTAAGGGGCATTTTAGTGAGGTAAAAAAGGCGACTAAGCAGTACCCAGGGATCCAACTTATTCCAATGTCCTGCTAGTTACACTCTCCTTTTCTTATAGTTCCCTGCAGTAGGGAAGGCACAATTAGTATGTCCAAAAAACTCATAATTACGTGATGCTGATGACACTGAAACAAGCATGTTAAATGCAAAAAAATTAAAACCAGGACACTAAAGGAGAAAAAACAGACAGGAGCAAGAAATCCAACAATGGAAGGAAAGCAGCTGTTTGTGATCACTACTTACTATAAATAAGAATATAGAATGTGTGCTTGCCCATAACATCCTCTGCTCTCATATTTTGAGATTCCATTTTCCCTGTTAGAAACGTAGCTAGTTAGAAATACAAGTAAAGAATAACAACGTTTTTTGTTTTCCATTAATTATGCCATGGAATTAAGGAAGTTCTGTGTTTGAACTACATATACAGTTTGCCCGCCGGCTGCTGAGAGGCAGAAAATAAATCCCAGCTGCTCTGTAGTTCTTTGCATCCAACTAGGTCCCTGTCACATCAGATGATGATGTGGATGCAGGGCAAGCTATTCCAGTAAGCCAGCATGTACTAAAGCAGGCACTCACAAGTGGAATGCAGCTATCATTAATGTCATTAAATACATATGTGCTTCTCATACTGTGAAATTGGGGTCACCAGACTCCCACCTGTTTACTTGTATCATTCCCAACCATAGTGACAAAGAGAACTGATGTTTTCAGAATAATCTATTCACCATTTCTTATCACGGAGGTCTATGGGGATGAAGATTGACTCTCTTTCGGGCTATCTTTACTGTATGTGGCCTAAGTTGAACGTTTTTGGCATTTCAACAGAATTAACAGGGAGGTTAAATAATAAAGCTAGAGACTAGACTCAGTTAGGTTAGGGTTGGAGTTTTATTGGAGAGTTGAATGGATTGTTGACACCTGGCTCCCACCTGTCTCAGACTAGGCAGAAGAGAAGGCCATAACAATTGGATGCTGAAGTTCTCTGTATGATCTGGGTCTATTTATACTCAGGAGTGAAGCCACTTTAACTCAAGCCCCCAGAAAGTGATCCAGGCAGTTTTCAAGGTGGCCAAACAGTGGTTCTACAACTTCCGTGTCAGTCACAGGACATCACTGGGCACATAAATACATTTTCCAATTGACTTACATTGGGAAAGATACGTCTGTAAATCAGCGTATCATTTTTGGGGGTAAAACTACCGAGTACGAACCTAAATAGCCCTGTAAATCATTAGGTCCTGAAAGTGGTAAATGCTCTTCAGCCAAGATGAACGGAATAGGCCACCAGGAGCCGTATCCTCAACATACACTGAACAAAAATATAAATGCAACACTTTTGTTTTTGCTCCCATTTTTCATGAGATGAACTCAAAGATCTAAAACATTTTCTATATACACAAATAACCATTTCTCTCAAATATTGTTCACAAATCTGAAAAAATCTGTGATAGTGAGCACTTCTCCTTTGCCGAGATAATCCATCCCACCTCACAGGTGTGGCATATCAAGATGCTGATTAGACAGCATGATTATTGCACAGGTGTGCCTTAGGCTGGCCACAATAAAAGGCCACTCTGAAACGTGCAGTTTTGCTTTATTGGGGGGGTCTGGGGGGGTCCGAAAACCAGTCAGTATCTGGTGTGACCACCATTTGCCTCACGCAGTAACACATCTCCTTCGCATAGAGTTGATCAGGTTGTTGATTGTGGCCTGTGGAATGTTGGTCCACTCCTCTTCAATGGCTGTGCCAAGTTGCTGGATATTGGCAGGAACTGGAACACGCTGTCGTATATGCCGATCCAGAGCATCCCAAACATGCTCAATGTGTGACATGTCCGGTGAGTATGCTGGCCATGCAAGAACTGGGATGTTTTCAGCCTCCAGGAATTGTGTACAGATCCTTGCAACATGGGGCCGTGCATTATCATGCTGCAACATGAGGTGATGGTCGTGGATGAATGGCACAACAATGGGCCTCAGGATCTCGTCACGGTATCTCTGTGCATTCACAATGCCATCAATAAAATGCACCTGTGTTCATCGTCCATAACATACGCCTGCCCATACCATAACCCCACCACCACCATGGGCCACTCGATTCACAACATTGACATCAGAAAAACGCTCACCCACACAACGCCACACACGCTGTCTGCCATCTGCCCTGAACAGTGAAAACCGGAATTCATCCGTGAAGAGAACACCTCTCCAACATGCCAGACGCCATCGAATATGAGCATTTGCCCACTCAAGTCGGTTACGACGACGAACCGGAGTCAGGTCGAGACCCCGATGAGGACGACGAGCATGCAGATGAGCTTCCCTGAGACGGTTTCTGACAGTTTGTGCAGAAATTCTTTGGTTATGCAAACCGATTGTTGCAGCAGCTGTCCGAGTGGCTGGTCTCAGACGATCTTGGAGGTGAACATGCTGGATGTGGAGGTCCTGGGCTGGTGTGGTTACACGTGGTCTGCGGTTGTGAGGCCGGTTGGATGTACTGCCAAATTCTCTGAAACGCCTTTGGAGACGGCTTATGGTAGAGAAATGAACATTCAATTCATGGGCAACAGCTCTGGTGGACATTCCTGCTGTCAGCATGCCAATTGCACGCTCCCTCAAAACTTGCGACATCTGTGGAATTGTGCTGTGTGATAAAACTGAACATTTCAGAGTGGCCTTTATTGTGGCCAGCCTAAGGCACACCTGTGCAATAATCATGCTGTCTAATCAGCATCTTGATATGCCACACCTGTGAGGTGGGATGGAATATCTCGGCAAAGGAGAAGTGCTCACTATCACAGATTTTTTCAGATTTGTGAACAATATTTGAGAGAAATGGTTATTTTGTGTATATTTCGAAAATGTTTTAGATCTTTGAGTTCATCTCATGAAAAATGGGAGCAAAAACAAAAGTGTTGAATTTATATTTTTGTTCAGTGTAGAAGGAGGCTGAAAGCTAAGATCAAGGCAACATGGAGGCAGTGGCGGTTCTACAGGGTGGCACGGGGTGGCAGCTGCCACCTCAAAAAAATGCCTTGCCACCCCAGTTGGCAGCTTTGTTTTGAAAAAAAAGTTGTGGCTCATCGGACATTTATGAGAGAAAATCTCTAATGTCCGAGTGCAAGTGAATGCAGCACAAGACGCGAGCCTTGTAACCCCTCCCCGGCCCTGGAACGAGCGTGGAAATATGATTGGCGGCGATTTCATTTGAACGGGGGACAGCGCAAAACAAGAAGCATTTCGGATCCAAGTAGACTGAAGGAATTAGGTATTTGCGGTCAGTGGCGGCGCCAGGGTATGGCCAAGAAATGGCTTAGCCCCACCATGAAAAATGATGTTAAGGTAAGCAAAATAAAGTCCGCCAACTCGCGCGGAGTAAATTGCACAGACAGCAGTTAGTAAGATTGATTTCAGTAGCCACTTGTCTGGAAATACCGAAGACTAGAAACGGTTTTGAAGACTTTTGTCACGTAGTGATCGTCTTCTCAATAGAACATCTTTGATAATGTCTTCTGGCCAATCAGAATCACGATAACGGCGTGGTGTTGTTTCAGGAAGTCCCGATACATCGATACAACATTACGAACGTTATGAAATAAGACCCCACGGTTTGCTGATTGATAGGTGTGTGGGCTGTCTTTCATTTTGACACACAGAACAATGGGGGCTATCCACAATGTAAAGTAATTCACACAGCCTCTTCCCTCTTCTCTCTGTGAGGAGCAGCAGGTTCAGCTTTCAGAACAAAGTAACAACAAACTATATACCATTCATTTTTTTAAATATGTCGTGTAGTAATAGATTTATTTATTTTTCTTCTCAAGAGAGTACCAGAATGTGTATTTTATGTTAGTATTTCAAAAGATCTCCTGGTAGAATCCCCCCAGCCCCCTGCAGGGGTTGGGTTTTCAGCATGTTAACTCTTTCACCTGTGGGGAAATTGCAGGATTGGCTCCAGGTCGCCCTTTTTATTTACTACAAGACAAATGTGCCTTTTTATTTCATACAGTTCAATTTGGATTGAGACAAGGAAATAATCTAACCCTCACGCGTGGCGTTTCACTGTCAAGGGGAGCGTGTATGTAATTACATTGCAAATACTGACTTGAGCCCCACCACTGTATGGGTTAGCCCTACCATAGATTACCCAACACAAATGCTCTGGCCCCGCCACTGTTTGCGGGGAATCAGTATTGAATCAAAACGCACCGTAGCTTTAAATAGTTTGTGAGGCGTTTTGCTGATCAAGATGGTAAACGCCACATTCAGCTGTTATAGGCATGCCAACTTGATGCTCTGCTCATGGATGAGTCGATGAGCATAATAAACTGTTAAGATGATGACCTTACGTGTGTATAATATGTTTTTTCTTTGTGGGGGTCTGCCCCCAGAAAACTGTTTCCAAGTCCTGAGAAAGTCAAATAAGACGATGTGTAAAACTTCACTGCCCAGCCAACAGAAAGTAACCACTTTGATTTAACTAGGCCAGTAGGTAAGGACTTTCCACTGGATAATAACTGCAGCGATGTTTATGTTTTAGCTAAATACACGTGTTTTAACGCTAACTGATGCAGTTAATCACTTCTTTAATGTTTGTTCTTTCTGATGTAAAGTCAAGGTTGTAACTGTTTGCAATGAAGTTGTGGGGCGCTGAACTGTTCCTTTGATTCTTTTGATTTATGATAGTAATTACTTGTCTTTCAAATTTGACGGAGGGTGAGCAAGCATCTTGAGGAACATTCATCATTAACTCCTCCAAACAATATAGTTTATTTAATAATAACACTGACATCTCTCAGTGGATGTCTGCTCATCACCTCAAGCTCAACCTTGACAAGACTGAACTGCTTTTTCTTCCGGGAAAAGATTGTCCCACTTTTGACCTGACAATCAACATCGGCACCTCTGTTGTTTCCCCGACTCAGACGGCAAGGAATCTGGGTGTGACCCTAGATAACAACCTGTCCTTCACTGCAAACATCGCTGCTACAACCCGTTGCTGCAGATACACGCTTTACAACATCAGGAAGATTCGTCCCCAGCTGACCCAGAAAGCCACGCAGGTTCTGGTCCAGGCTCTCGTCACCTCACGCCTAGACTACTGCAACTCCCTCCTGGCTGGTCTACCTGCATGTGCCATCCGACCTCTGCAGCTCATCCAGAATGCAGCGGCTCGTCTGGTCTTCAACCTTCCAAAATTTTCCCACACCACTCCGCTCCTCCGCTCCCTTCACTGGCTCCCGGTAACTGCTAGAATCCACTTCAAGACACTGGTACTTGCGTACCATGCTGCGAATGGATCTGGCCCTTCCTACATCCAGGACATGGTTAAACTGTACACCCCAGCGTGTGCACTACGCTCTGCATCAGCCAAACGACTCGCTGCACCCTCGCTGCGAAGGGGACCCAAGTTCCCATCAGCAAAAACACGTGGGTTTGCTATCCTGGCTCCAAAATGGTGGAATCAGCTCCCCATTGACATCAGGACAGCAGAAAGCCCACAGCACATCTTCCGGCGCAGACTGAAAACTCATCTCTTTCGACTCCACTTCGAGCGATAGAATTACTGACAAGGCACTTATATACTAACATAGGACTGGCTTATCTATAGCCAGTTGAGTAGCACTTGAAATGTTTGGCTCTATGATACCTGATGTACTTATATGATTAAGTTTTCTTCAGGATTGTGTCTTCCTGGTCGAATGTACTTATTGTAAGTCGCTTTGGATAAAAGCGTCAGCTAAATGCAATGTAAGGTAATGTAATGAATATGTGAATCATAACAGTGATTGACAGCTGATAGGAATGATATGATTGTTAATATTATCATATTCATTCAGACAAACATCGTTGAGACAGTTAATTAATGTACTTATTGCAGCAGTCAGCATAGATTTGGTACCCCTGGTATTGTTCAGTTTAAATTCATTAAATGATGTGTGCCACCTTATATATGTAAGGCTTTACTGATGTGCCACAATAATGTATCCTGATGTTATTGAGATAAAATATTACTATTGTGGCTTTCCAAGTTAACATTAATTGATATGACTGCGATTAAATCAGCATACTTCTGCCAGGGGATGCCACCCCTGAAATTCTCCTGCCACCCTCTTGCCACACCATGAATATGTTTCTAGATCCGCCCCTGCATGGAGGGAAGTCACCCCTCCATCAGAACTACAGGGAGGTTTGACAATGAAAGAGGACCCAGGAAGGAAATGACAAAGACACAAGGGGAACCAAACACCAGGCAGAAGGACCAGACAAACTCATTTTGCACTCCCTGGATCAACTACAAGAAAGCCTACGACTAAATGCATCATACTTGGGTACCTGGTTTCCTATATGATCAACATAAATCAGCGGGACTGTGGAAGACAACTCTAGAAGCCAAGTCAAAGCCAATTGCACAAGTTACAATCAAGTGTGTCATATACCTTCAAGACACTCTGTTATTGTGGATGTGCAGGACAGCTGCAAATACCTTGGGGTTCCAAATGGAAACCATGTTGAGGCCACAATGAAGGTAGCCACAGAGTACCTACACAGAGTAAGGCAGCTCTTGAAGAGTAAGCTGTGTTGGAAGAAAAAGTTCCGAGCCATCAACACATAGCACAGAGGCACTAATCATGGCAGAAGGAGAACAGGCTCTGAGCTCCAGATCCATGGAGGCGGATTGTGCCGGGGTAGTACAGCAGGGGGTAAGATGCAATCAAGTGCAGCATACATAGAACGCTATGACCATGAGTTTACAGGAACATCTGTGCCTTGTAAGGGCTGGAAGCCCGAAGGTCAAAATGGGCAGCACCTCTAGAGGTGGCTGAGAATGACAAAGCTAAGGTCCTTTGGGACTTCCAGATCCAGACTGATAACATGGGTGTTTGCTAACCAGCAAAGCATTGTGCAGGTGGACAAACAGCAGAAGAAGGCAGTTGAGATAAACGTAGCAATCCCAAAGAACAGCTCCATCACAAAAAGGAACACAAGAAGCTTGGGAAGTATGGAGGGCTCAGAGAGGAGCTAGAGAAGGTGTGGAAGGGGAAGCCAACAGTGGTTCCAGTGGTGATTGGAGCACTCATGGCAGTAACACCCATACTGGGAGGGTGGCTCCAGCAAGTCCCAGGAACTACATCTGAGATCTCTGTACAGAAGAGAGCAGTCATAGAAACAGTTAAGATACTGAGCAGAATGCTCAGGGGATGGCCCTAGCCTGGAGGAAGGACGCACAGCAGACTGGGCAAGTGGTGATCCTTTTGGTATTGATCATTACTTTTTAAACATTTTAATTGCTCTATTGTGTCGTTTACCTGTCACAATAACATATCAACACAATATAACTATGCTTTGTAAATATGTATCACATTTATACGTGATTAACACAATTGAAAAAGTAGATAAATGTTGTAGCAGCATTTGTCCTATAAACACATTTGATAGAGAACTACAATAATATTTTTGTGAACTGCAGAGGACACACTTGCAATAAATATCCTCAGGTCTTTGTGGCTTTTGAAGGTCTAACAACATGCCTATTACACAGAGCGAGAAGACCGAGGTCTCTATTGTGCAGATGATGCGGAAACAGCTCGGTGAACACATTCAGTTTTCTATCCAACAGGCCACAAAGGTCAATGTGTGCATCAGTCCTGAGCTGTCAGCTCCTCGGTAAACAACACACACAATGCTTTATTGACGGGGCCATGGCCTGCCTGCTGTTTGTCTGTGCAGGAGCTCAGGCTGTGGCAACAGCTCGGAGTATGTCACAGCTCCACACTTGGAGGAAATGAAAAGGCAGCATAATGGACTGGAGCGATGACTGTGTCCAGTGGGTGTTTGAATGTTAGCAATGCTGTATTGAGTTTCTCCGGTTGTTAAACTGGATGCAATATTAATCCAGGAATTATAAATGATTTGATGTTCAGGCCTCCAGGTGTCGGTGCGGGTTTGGTACTGTTACCTGTGACCAACACCGTGTATATGTGTGTTTTGGGCGGGGGATACTAGAAAATATTAGAAAATCACAATCATCTGTTTCACTAAAACAAAAATGTAACACATAAGAGGACTCATTTTCATATTGCGGGACACCCAGCGTAACCATAGTGAGGCAGTTATGCTAACAAGATTTAAAATTGTATACGTGCTTGTAGCTCATTCCTTCTTTGTTTTTATGACTATAGAACTCATGGAAATTAGGAGGTCGACCTCTGCCAATTCCAATCTGCTTCAAAACATAATGCTCTCTTTCTTGCCATCTCCTCACAACTCTCTATCATTAGCTAAGATTTAGTACGTAGGGACTTTGATGGGAACTAGAGTGTGGACAGGTATCTTGACAGGTGCCAGCTTGCCTCTCGGGTACTGCCAAGATGCCCTTGAACAAGCCCTCCCACACTGCTCCCTGGCACTTTATAGTAGCTGCCCACTGCTCCTAGGTCAGGGATGTATGACAGAGATTACATGTTCCCTATATGTGCGGTGTTGTGTGAATGTGTAACAATTAAAGACAATTTAATTTGAATCCTCCATTAGCAAATGCAGTCCATTTACTACAGTACAGCATGCGGTTGGTGGTCAAGCCTAGTGGGATTTACATAGGCTGTTATTGCACCAAACCAGAACAGAGAGAATATTTGACTCACGTTCATCTATTCTTATCATGGTACTCTGTGTCTTTGTTATATTTTATTAACTTGTTAGATGTATCACCGACACAAGGTCTTTCCCATTGCCTAAACACACCAAAATAGTATTTTCATATCCTATAGAGCAGGGGTATTCAACTAAAATTCAACGAGGTCCAGTTAGAGAAAATGTCCCCATGCAAAGGTCCGGAACATCAAAATGTCTAACTTGCTTTATGAATTAGTGTGATATATATTGAAGTAGCTGTAGCTTTATCAACGTCTGCATGTAATCAACAACTGACTGCCAATCAAATAAAGAAAGCACAATTCAAAAACAACAATATTTATTGTCAATTAACATTGAACTATACAGATATACAGTAAATACTGTGGATATGTGTAATGTTCCTCTCGGGCTGCATTTAAAAATAAAATAGAGAAAATAAATAAAATAGCTTTTGAAAATGTGTGCATCTTAAAAGTGCTTAACTTTAGATAAATAAAATAAAGTGTAGCAGCAGCTTGAGTTTCTCTTTTTCTTTGTTAACCGTTTCACTTCATGACTTAACAGTTTCAGACGATAGAACAATATCAGTCTTCACACATCATAACAATTGAACAGTTTTAAAGTTTCTCTTTCTTTCCCTCTTATATTGCAGGCACTCACTCACTTTGTTTTATTCAGTGCGAGAATTGAGCTGGAGCTTGTCCTGCCAGGAGTTTAAATCTGGGCTGAAATGGTGTCAGGGCCATTCTCATACACACATGCAGGTGCTCATTGGTTAGCCTCGGTTAGCCTGCGCTGGAACGATATTTATTTTTAATTTTGATCCTGGTCGACTGATCATATTGGGCTCTGAGACTGCTTGTTTTTTGTGACCTCAGTTCTGACTTGAGAGGGAATGTTTGGTCAAACACTTTGTGTTTTGTCTCATAGTGGCGTTTTGGCACTTTTAATGAGCACCACGGTCTCTGAATGAGACACACTGGTTCTGCGCTCCCAGTGGGCAGGATGAACATGAATGAGTCCACTCAGGGTTAAAAGCTCTGTTCTCACTCTCCACTTTCCTCTTCTTGGAGAGCGCCATGTGTAATTATTTGTCTCTCCCTGTCTGCCGCTAACACGCCTGTTCACTCTCCTCTCCGCTTCTCTCCCTGTATCGCTAATTATTCTCTTCACTCACGTTCCTCTCCGCTTCTCTCTGCCGCGCTCTCATCTCTTCTTCTGTGTTTCTCTCCTTGTATCGCTCACTCGTCTCTTTCGCCCCCTGTCGGCGGCGGTTAAAATAGAACCGCCCCGTCAAAATTGAAATCCCCTATTAATGTATTGATTATAGGTCCGGGTCCGTATAGGTCCGGATCCGGACCGCTGTCCGCCTGTTGCCGACCCCTGCTATAGAGTGATCCCTTATCCTTATCCTTATCCCTTAACTATACCCTTATCCCTTAAGACTCCTTGTTTATTCCCAAGGGAAAATACAGTTTTTTAAGACATACACATGCACAGGACCTATACACATTAGGTGTGAATGCATATATACACATACTAACACAATATTTCTGTTATGGAGATGTCACAGAGCAACCCAAGCTGCCAGTGTTTTCGGTTTGGTGCCTTGGTCAAGGACATCTCTGCAGTGCCCAGATTGTGAACTGGACTTTTTTAACAGATCAGGACTTGAACCTGCAGTCCTTCGGTTCCCAAGCCAAGTCCCTACAGACTGAGCCACTGCCGTCCTTTTAAATTAAAACGCCATGTTTTGTGTCATTATCATTAATGAAGACTAATACATGAGTAAGGGAGAAAACAAGATACCAAGACAGCGAGGAATGAGGAGCAGGCTAACAGCTAACGTGCTATGGCCAACTGATTTAAGATGCCATATGACTTATGTGTCTCTGACCGAGGGCCACAGTAGCGAGAGGTCGGAGTAGGATTAGACACAACACTGAAAATAACCTCCATCATTCCATAGTAGAGACACTCCTCTCCTGTGTCCTCCATCACAGCTGTTTAGCAGTCACGTCTCATGATGATGACCTCACCATCCATCTGGTGCTTTCAGTGAAGAAGCTAATATCATACACTGTCACGACAATGCCATCATCTTAACATACGTCTTCAGGTGTTCTTAAATCTACACAGAATATATGACAAGCAAACAGAACATCAAATACAGTCTTAGAGAACGAAAAGACGCGATTCAAATTTAAATCAGCTGACTCGCATCTATAGATAGACCTGACAATCTAACCACAACATGGATTAACCATATGTAATAAATGATCTATTACGAGACTGCACATTAGCCTACATTGTATAGGAGACTAAAATGCATTTGTTTGCACTAGCTAACTATGCTACTACAGCTACTGTTCTTATGGTTCCTTGTCATACAGTACATACAATATAATTGAGTACATAAAAAGACATGACAATACACAACAGTAAAGCATAAATACACAGAAAGGTCAATTACAGTAACAAGAAAGATGAAGTGAATTAAAATGAAGAAAGTAGTTTGTTTTTATTGTAGGGTCTGACAAAGAATTCTGTAGTTAACTCTTTGTCTGCTCAACAGCTCTTCCTGGAGCATTTAACCACATCAGTGAACTCAGCAGTTTTCCTTACTAACAGCAGCACAGTTTGCTGAGCAAACCGTGGAAAAAGCTTCTGAGTGGACATGAGTCAACTACATTTTCCAAGGTGAAGAATCAACTTTAATGCTCACATTTTATAGGATAATAAAGCCTGTCCTGCAGGAGGGTCAATACAATTCAAATGGTTTATCCCCATTGGACCATGAATTCGCTAAGCAACTGTTAGATTTCGATCTGCTATAAAAGCGTGAGAGTTGTGACTCATAAAATCTGTTGATTACATTAGTTTATACTTTTTCTGACCATTAGATCTTCAAATGTCTCTGTGTCTCAAATGTTTTTTTAAGTGTATTGAATTCAGTTGGAATTGATGGCTGGATGGTGTTGTGGGTTACAGGCTACATTAGACGCCTTGTCCAGGTCTGTATGGTTAAAATATGTTTTTTGTAAGTAACTTCTAATTTATTTGGATGGTGTCTGTAGTCAAATTAATTGCATTACATTATACAATGGTAATACTGACAAACTGGCAAGCTCCAACCAACAGCTCCAGAACAAAGCTGCTGTTTACTTTAAAAGTCTTCGAGAAAAAAGCACATAGAATACAATTATACAATTATTTTATTGATATTATGTTATCATAGCTCATCACTGATAGTTGTATAAATAGTACTGGATACAGCGTTGGAGGCGAGGCCTTGTTCGTTCCTATGAGAGTTGCTCAGTGGTGCATGAAGTAAAATGGCCTGACTATGTACAAAAAATACATGGATCATCCCTGGAACTTCCGGCGATTCCCACATAAACCCCACCTCTCAGCTCAACACACTCTCACTCCATAATCGTCCAGGAGCGACGTTTGGTCAGTGTCTGTGGCGTCCAGTTGTGACGCTCCTAGGCTCCTTCAGCGTCATAAAGGGACGCAAATAGCTTTCAACTGATTGCCATGTATTCCCATCTGCGGCGGGATTTGACGCTCATGGAAGCACGGCATTCGTTTGTGTCGGCTGCCCTTAAAGGCAATGTGAGCGTCCATTCTCATTGGATAACGGAGAATTGTACACCCGGAAGTAAGTATTCCCCTTACTGTGGATTGATTTTACAGTGATATCTGCACTACTCATCGACTAGAAAACACCAGATTATCCTTGTCAATTACACAACATTGATTGGTTTAAATTGTGTGCAATGCTTTTGTATTTTTCCCCTTCGATTCGGAGAAACAAATATTTTTTCGGAGTAAAGGATGGCAGAAGACACTACACTACCCAGAATCCCTAGCTATCGTTTGGACTACACCATGTGCTCTGTTTGACAAACCCCGTTTTTTTTCACCATTCATTCCAATGGCTGGCGTCTATGTCACATGATCTTCAAATTTCTCCCTGCTGAAAAAAAAAACATAGCCGAACTTCGTTTTATTCTCGGTGGAAAATGCCTATTTTAAAGTTAGTTTGGCCATTAAAATGCCTTTTGATGTCATTTGATGTGAGAAATATGAGTTGTTATTTCAGATTATGTGTGTAGTGGATGTACATGATCTTTAGTTTGCTCATTATAGAGAACCGCAGTGACGCGTCCTAAAACCCGGAAGTAAGATTCTTCCGGTTCCTTCGTCAAAAACGCAATGCAAATTCTCCATAGGATTTTGGAAAATAGCTCGAAATAAGGTCTGTGGTTGACACACATTTAAGAGAGGGATCACGTTTTGTTCAGCCGGATAATCTCCACATGTCTACCCTACTTTTATAATTTTTGAATCATAAATCTAGTCGCCAAAAGCAAAATGCTAACGTTATGCTATAAACGAACTACAAGCCAGTACAGCAGCAGGGTCGCACGACTTCAACGTCACGCCAATTTAAGATCGTTTCAACTGACTTGCACTGAAACTGCACTTTGAACACTTTAATTATATTAACATTTTAAACTGTATACCCCGTTTATCTAGGCCCTTTTTGTTTTGTTTTATGTATACATGTCACACTGTGGGAAACGATATTTCTGGATGTATAACACATGTATAATTTTTGACAATAAAGCTGACTTTGACTTTCACGTGCTTGCATATTTTAACAAAGCTTTTCATTTTAGCCACACTGAATTTAACTAGAAGTCATCGCTGTGTCAATTACCAGTCTGATATCGTTTTACAAAGATGACAAGAAGAGTGTAGATAGAGGAGAGAACCACTACAAGTCAGGACACTCAGTAAAACAATGCAGCCTAGATGAAGGTGTGCTTACCGGTGTTGTCAGGGCTAGCATGAGGGACAAGGTTTATAGTGTCGGTGAGTAGTGATAGCAAGAATACCGTTAACCTAGAGTTCATTAATTCCCATCAATAAATCCATTTTATGTGTCACATGAAATCTTTATTAGGCAAGGCAAGTTTATTTATATAGCACCTTTCAACACAAGGCAATTCAAAGTGCTTTACAAAAAATGAAAGACATTTAAGAAAATGGCATTTAAAATCAGTCATTAAAAAGAAAAGCTAATAAAATAAACATTAAAAGAAAAAATACATGGATAAAAGTTACAGTGCAGTCTAAGATATGAATAGTTCAATTAAAAGCAGCGACAAAAAGAAAAGTCTTCTTGCAGGATTTAAAAGTAGTCGGAGTTGCAGCGGACCTGCAGGTTTCTGGGAGTTTGTTCCAGATATTTGGAGCATAATAACTGAACGCTGCTTCTCCATGTTTAGTTCTGACTCTGGGGACAGAAAGCTGACCAGTCCCTGAAGACCTGAGAGATCTGGATGGTTCATAATTTAGCAGGAGATCAGAAATGTATTTTGGGCCTAAACCATTCAAAGCTTTATAAACCAGCAGCAGTATTTTGAAATCTATTCTTTGACACACAGGAAGCCAGTGTAAAGACTTCAGAACAGGAGTGATGTGATCCACTGTCTTAGTGTTAGTGAGGACTCGAGCAGCAGCGTTCTGAATCAGCTGCAGCTTCCGAATAGATTTTTTAGTGAGACCTGTGAAGACACCATTGCAGTAGTCAAGTCTACTGAAGATAAAAGCATGGACAAGTTTTTCCAAATCCTGCTGCGACATTAGTCTTTTAATCCTAGATATGTTCTTTAGGTGATAGTAGGCTGATTTAGTAACTGTTTTAATGTGGCTGTTGAGACTCAGGTCAGAGTCCATGACTACACCTAGATTTCTGGCTTTATCTGTTGTTTTGAACATTGCAGACTGAAGCTCAGCGCTAACTTTTATACGTTCTGCCTTGGCTCCAAAAACCATTACCTCAGTTTTATCTTTGTTTAATTGGAGAAAGTTCTGACCCATCCAGTCATTGATTTGTTCAATGCACTTACTCAGTGTTTGAATTGGAGCATAGTCTCCTGGTGAAATTGTTACGTAAATATGTGTCTCATCTGCATAGCTATGGTAACTTATGTTGTTGTTCTTCATTATCTGAGCCAGTGGTAGCATGTAGACGTTAAAGAGAAGAGGCCCCAAGATTACAAATATTACACACCAGAAAACACAGAAATATCCATGAAATAAACATACAGTAGGCTATAAACAATTAAAGGGATAATTGGGAAGGCATTACAAATGTAAATATATTTTAAATAATAAAACAATCCCACCACCACAGGTATCTACAGGAGAAGAGGGAATTCTCTCCACAAAATGTGAATGCCCATGTGGAGAATGGAAATGCAGTCATGCGGCTGCATTAGCCATCTTTCCCATCCACAGTTTCAGCTGCACTGACACCCCCTGTCAGTGGAAGAAGCCAAAGGCAGCTAAACGTACGCATTCAGTGGAGGAGCTATTTCCTCCAACCAATAACTAATTTAACCCGCTGACAAGAGAGCCCACCTCCGAAGATCATGACTGGCTGAGGGACAGACTCGGGGGCAGGTTCTCAGGGATTTCTTGGCTTCTCTCCCCCGAGCCAGAAGAGGAACACTACAGCTTGGAAACACTTACTGTTCCTGAAATTCTCAAATCTGTTGGGCATCAGGGACCTGAGGCAATTGTGGCAAGCATTTACATTTACTCGCCCTTGCAATGTTGTGGTTGTTAGAGTGTTAGGCTTCCTGTCAGCTCGTCTGTTGGGAAGATATAAAATATTAGTTTCATGGAAGTCACACCGTCACATATAAGAGCATTAAGACATACAGCACATAGGCTAAAACAAAACATCTAAAGATATAACCTTGCACTTTGTCTCGTGAACATTTTCACTATTTTGACATTTTTATAGATGAAAATGGAACTACAGAAATAAATGGTAGATTAATCCATATTGAAAATAAGTGTCAGCTGCTACACTAATTATAATAGTTATATTTCTTAATTAATTAAGATAAGATATTACTGTATTGATCCCAATTTGGGAAATGTTTGTTGCAGCAGCATAACAACAAAAACAAAATATAAGTTATTATATATACAAAAGTATGTGAGGGATGGAATATTAAATTGAATATAAATGTACATGTGATGTTACGTCCAAGAGAAGCTATGGAGCAGAGAGTTCTCTGCCAGCCAGAGGTGATTTGTTATTAGTTCAAGATGTCAAACTGATTTCCCTGACTACAATCTTTAGTTACATGGTGAAACGTTATGCTGCTTGTACTAATTAGACTTATCATATAAGCCACACAGGTTTTAATAGGATGTATTCATTATCTTTACTTATGTTGCGGTCTTTTCAGCAGCACCATCTCTAAAACGGCGATACAGTCAGTACCCATCATTTACATTTCACCGTGACATGGACAAAAATGTAACGTCAGCTTACCTCATGGCACGAATCCAGACTCTCCTTTGGAAAGCATTGGCCGGGAAACGATAGAACGAGCACGTTTCATGCGAAGACCTGTGGCTGCAACCCAGAGCAAAGCAACAAAGCATTGCGTAGCTAACTAGTAGCGCTAGCTTTAGCTAACGTTAGCTAACGAAACGAACTGCCGAGTAAAATTGGAAAACACTAGTAATTAATTATTCTAAAATTGTAAAACTAAGGTGTTAAAAACGACAATTTCAAAAATACAGATTCTAATGGTCAGATATAGATACAGATACTAAAGATAGGCAGGTACTTGCTTTCAAGCACAACACAGGGGAAAACAAATTTAGCGGGAGTATTTACGTGTTAGGCGTAATGATGTACAACGGCCTCGACAATTTCTGTAGTCCTATTCAGCCACTCGGTAACAACCAACGTTTTTCAGACACGTAAACTCTTCAAAAATCACCAGTGGGGTCACTGCTGATGTAAATCAAATCAAATCAAATCAAGTTTTATTTATAAAGCACATTTAAAAGCGATTTTTGGTCGAGCCAAAGTGCTGTACATGCATTAAAAACACTTATAATCACAATAAAAGACAATCATTTACAACAGATATAAAACAAACACAGGGAATAGTCAGGAGTCGTGCTCCGCTCTGACTAGAAGGCCTGAGAGAAGAAGTGCGTTTTGAGAAAGGATTTAAAAACCCCTAGGGTCTGGGCCGACCTCACGTGGAGGGGCAGAGTGTTCCAGAGCCTGGGGCCAGCTGCTGCGAAGGCTCGGTGCCCTCGGGTTTTGAGCCTGGTCTTGGGCACTACCAGCAGCAGATGGTCAGCAGACCTTAAAGCTCTGGCTGGGGTGTAGCGCTGGAGGAGTTCAGCTAAATAGGCCGGAGCCAGCCCATTTAGTGCTTTAAAAACAAATAAAAGGATTTTAAAATCAATTCTGTACCGAACTGGAAGCCAGTGCAGTGAGGCCAGAATTGGGGTGATGTGGTCACGCTTTTTATGGCCAGTCAGCAAACGTGCAGCTGCATTCTGGACTAGCTGCAGGCGTTTAATTGATGCCTGGTCCATACCCATATACAGGGCGTTGCAGTAGTCCAGTCTCGAGGTCACAAAGGCGTTAATAACCCTTTCCAGGTCTTTAAAAGATAAATACGACTTGGTTTTGGCCAAAAGTCTTATTTTAAAAAAGCAGGATTTGACTACGCTGCTGACCTGCTTGTCGAATTTAAAAGTACTGGAGAAGGTCACCCCAAGGTTCGTGACTGAGGGGAGGATGTTTTGTTGGAGGGAGCCTAGAATATCAACCTGGGAGGCTGGAGGTTGGGGTCCAAAAAAGATTACCTCAGTCTTGCTTTCGTTGAGGTTTAGAAAGTTTTTGCTCAGCCAGGATTTTATCTCAGTTAAGCAGTCCATCAACTGTTGTAATGAGTGTGTGACACTTGCTTCGAGAGGGAGATATATCTGTACATCGTCGGCGTAGCAGTGGAAGGGAATATTATGTTTTGTGAGAATTGAGCCTAGGGGTAGTAAGTACAGTAAGAAAAGGATGGGGCCCAGAATCGAGCCTTGGGGAACCCCACAGGTAAGAGGGGCTTTTGCAGAGGAGAAGGCACCTAGCTGCACAGCGAAGCTACGGTCTGTCAGGTAGGACCTGAACCATGCAAGGGCAGAGCCTGTGATGCCAGCGGACTGTTCAAGCCGTGACAACAGGATGCTATGTTCCACAGTGTCAAAAGCAGCTGTCAGGTCTAACAGCACCAAGACAGCTGGGCTACCTGAGTCGGCGGCTAGGAGCAGATCATTAAAAACTCTTAAAAGGGCTGTTTCAGTGCTGTGCATGGGTTTGAAGCCAGACTGAAACTTTTCGTGGATTCCATGCGTGGTTAAAAAAGACTGCAGCTGGGCGTAGACCACTCTCTCCAGGGCTTTTGATAAAAAAGGTAGCTGGGAAATGGGCCTAAAATTTTCGAGAAAGGAGGGGTCGAGATGTTTCTTTTTAAGTAATGGCTTAACCACGGCATGTTTGAAGGCAGCAGGGACACATCCTGAGCTAAGGGAGGTGTTTACAATTAATAAAATACTTGCTCCAACTGAATCTAAAACGTCTCTGAGAAGGCGAGAGGGAATGCTATCTGAGGTGCAGTTTGTCGGCCGCAGGTGCTTGACCACATCCGAGAGAGAAGAGAAGGATACAGGCTCAAAGTGGTCGAGGACAGCAGGGCACAGAAAGGGAGCAGGATCTGGGGTAGCACTAGTGTGAGCTAGCCTAAGAGCAGATACCTTTTCAATAAAAAATTTAAGAAACTTATCACAGAGAGTAGTCGATGGCACAATAGAAGAAACATCACAGGGATTAATGATCGAGTTGAGGACATTAAAAGAACCTGAGGTCTATGGCTGTTTTTGGAGATTAACAGAGAGATGTGCTCTGTTTTGGCTGCTTTGACTGCCGTCTGGTAGTCAGACAGGGAAGCACGAAGGATTTCTAGGGAGACATGGAGTTTATCCTTTTTCCATTTTCTCTCTGCACGCCTGCAAGCGCGTCTGAGAGCACGAGTACAGTCATTGAGCCACGGCTCTGAGAGCACTTTTGTGCGTCTAAGCGTAAAAGGAGCAACAGAATCCAGTGTTAGTGTGCATGTAGAGTCAAACATGGAGATAAGCTCATCAGCATTAAAAGCACAGTTCACATCTAATTTACAGATAGGAGAAGCATTAAAAGCATCAGAGAACTGTGAGGCAGTCAAGGGGTTAATCGAACGCACACGACGCGCAGGGGCACGTGATTCGACTCCTGCGGAAGGGATGGAGGTTGTAAACAGAACCGGTAAATGGTCTGAGATACGCGTTGCTGCACATATTTCATCCACAGATACAGACAGTCCAAACGATAATACTAAGTCCAAAGTGTGTCCTTTTTCGTGTGTTGGGCCAGCCACGGACTGAACGAGACCAAAAGAATCAAGGAGATTTAAAAAGTACCTAACCAGAGGTTTGGACTCACAACACACATGGACATTGAAGTCTCCGGAGATCAAAACACGATCATATTTCACCATGATCCCGGACAGAAAGTCAGAAAAGTCATTTATGAAATCCTTATTGCACTTTGGCGGACGATACACAACTGCGCAGAGTATAGGCGAGGCCGGATTCAGTTCAAAAAGCTGCAACTCAAAGCTAGCATAGGTAGTTACAGGGTGAAGCAATCGGCATTGGAGGCTAGCTCTAAACACTGATGCTATGCCCCCGCCATGGCCGGTGGCACGGGGGGAGCTGAAGAATGTACAGTCAGGAGGAAGAAGTTCAGAGAACGGTGTATACTCGCCAGCGTGGACCCAGGTCTCCGTCAGGAACATAAAATCCAGCTCACGGGAGGTGAAGAAGTCATTTAGCAGGAACGTTTTGTTTGCTATCGACCTAGCATTTAGCAAAGCCATACAAAGTTTTTGCTCCGGGCTTGCCGACGGTGGAGTGCGTCTCAGCTGACGAAGATGTGCGTGTTGAACGCCGCGCGGGCCGGGAGCAGTCAGGCGGGCAGGAGGGGCTGCCAGCGGGCCCAGCAGAGTCCGCAGCTCCGGAAAAACAGGGCGAATCCACCGATTCCGCACATGACGTGCAGCGGGAGGGCCATGACATCTGAGACGTGGATAAGTCCCAGAAGAAGCCGTCAGGTATTCCTTCAGATGGACCAGTGCACCACCACGCTTTCCCCGTCGTCTGAAGCGCTTTCGGCGAGGCAGGATGCGGGGCAACCGGCGCAGGTAGGTGGGTATATCCAACAGAAGAGGGGGGGGGGGACGATTTATGGTTGCCAGATGTAAGTTTGGGCAGCAGTATCAACTCCAGTGAGGGTCTGAGGTGGAGGAGGTCTTGGCGATCATAGACGAGCAGAGCAGAGACATTCTGACAAACATAAAACAGAAACAGGAAAGCTAAAGGTAGAGAGCTGAGCGAGCGGCGTGCCGACACAGGCGCCATCTTGAATCACGTCACGTCACGTGAATGTAATAGTACCATAGTACAATAGTATGTATTTAATGTCGTAGAACAAAACGTGATTTATCTCTTAAATTTGTGTCAACCACAGACCTTATTTGGAGCTATTTTCCAAAACCCTATGGAGAAAATGCATTGCTTTTTGACGAAGGAACCGGAAGTGCTAAAAAATGCTAACTTACTTCCGGGTTTTACGATGCGTCACTGCGGTTCTCTATTACGAAGATTACTTCAGGAAATTGCGTCCATAGAACTTTTTCATTGTTACCAAGGTGGTTGCTAGGGACGCTGCTATCGATATTATTTCTGTTATGTTGTGTAACGGTTTAATGGTGTTATCTTTATTGCTACCCCCTTCCCCGTCAACGTATAGTGTTGGTCCACAGTGCAAACATATTAGTTTAACAAAATCCGCTTCTAAAGATAGCCTACGTTATTTTCCCCTGTGCAATTCCAGTCTCACATCTCACAGCACATCGTCATTAACAAATACTCAAATATTCTCTACTAATAGTTAATTAAAGACTGTATATAATGACTATTTTGCACATCCCTTTCAAGATTTCAAGATTTTCTAAGGTTTATTGACATATCATATAGGCCTACACAACTATGGTGCAGTTATGCATTGAATAAAAAACTTGGGTCGCAGGTTCCTCAATAGTGCATTACAAGACATCTATCAAGATGTGTGCATACCTCCAGCAATGTTAACTATGTTGAAGCACTTATTTTACTGATATTATACATAATGTATTATACTCTTATAAGATGTATGTAGATATTTCATCTCCGACCTTGTCAGGTATTGAACAATCAATAAACAAAGAACACAGAATTGTTAAATATAAAACATAGAATTTGTGTGATTATACTAAATGATTTACAAATAAAGACCACTGCATATTTACAACTGCTGATGTAACGCAAATGTTTCAACTTGGGATCAATAAAGTATATCTTATCTTAAGCTAATCGATGGCTACTGCCATATTTGCAAAATGTGCCTCTGAACCTTGACAAGTGCATGTTTCAGGCTTATCAATTAATGTAATGTAATGTTATCAATTAACAACAGGGGTCACAAACATAAGACCAGCTGTTAAATAAAGCTCTTCTGACCTTAGCTGGCATGTGTGTGTATATATATTAATGCTGCCTATTATGGGCACAAGCAATTTTCACCCATTTAGTAATTATATGTTTTAAATTTGAGTGTTTCCTATCCGCTAAACCTCCAGGGTTGGACACTACACAGTTTAATACTGGCAACTTCTTATTATGGGAAATACGAAAACGTCTTTTAAAACTACAACTCCCAGTAGAGACGTGCCATAGATAGAGAACATGTTGCGAAACAGAATAGCCAGCATGTGTAGTTCTGGGGACGGGGTGGGGGAGGGGGGGACGCGGTGGACCCGTTCAAATCCAGTTTCGGACAGTCTGCCGTGGTTCCATCCCATTTCAAGTGCTGTTCGAGGCTCGGCGTAACCCTCGGAGCACATTTTCCAATCACAGAGCTTGAGGACTATCACGGGGTTTGTCAAACAGAGCACATGGTGTAGTCCAAACGATAGCTGGGGATTCTGGGTAGTGTCTTCTGCCATCCTTTACTCCGAAAAAATATTTCTGTTTCTATGTTTCTCCGAATTGAAGGGGATAATCTGGTGTTTTCTAGTCGATGAGTAGTGCAGATATCACTGTAAAATCAATCCACAGTAAGGGGAATACTTACTTCCGGGTGTACAATTCTCCGTTATCCAAGAGAATGGACGCTCACATTGCCTTTAAGGGCAGCCGACACAAACGAATGCCATGCTTCCATGAGCGTCAAATCCCGCCGCAGATGGGAATACATTGCAATCAGTTGAAAGCTATTTGCGTCCCTTTATGACGCTGAAGGAGCCTAGGAGCGTCACAACTGCACGCCAAGGACACTGTCCAAACTTCGCTCCTGGACAATTATGGAGTGAAAGTGTGTTGCTCAGCTGGTCTTGGCTCAGTCAAATAAATGGAGAGAGTAAATAATTCTGGATACAACTAATAGTGCATTTTTACTTTTAGAAACTGTTTATTTAAAGGGGAGCTATCATGCAAAATGCACTTTTTGATGTCTTTTATACATAAATATGTGTCCCCGGTGTGTTGGGGAAACTCACGCAGCGTCAGAAAATAAAACCCTCTCTCTTTTCCTCCGTACCCAAATCTTTTAAAAACGGGAGTACAACCATAGACTGTATAAATGGACGTAGGGTCCGTGACGTCACCCATAGGATTCTGCAGAGTTGCAGAGAAGCCCTTAGTAGGCGGAGTCGGCCACTAACGGCTCTACAGTGACGTCAGATTTCAACTCCCGCCTGCTCCAAATAAGGGCAAAGAGGCGGAGCCGAGGCGGGACCTCCTGCCACCGAGCTGGAAGTTCCGGAGCTAGCTGAAGCTACCAAGCGAAGCTAACATGCTCCCCATCTGCACACTGCCGTCGCATTTGACGTTTCTAAGGTAAGCGGACATGAAACTATTCAGCAAAACTATAAATAATAATCTAAGTTATTGAGTTTTTAGCATAATACTTCAGAATCTTAAAATCCCTTAACGTTTGTATGCAATTGTGCTAAATTCAACACTGGAATCAAGCAAATGTATTATTTCAAGTTATTTATATTTTGATATCACTTAATTATACGTTTAATACATTTAAGTCAAGCTAAGGTACATGTGATGGTAGCTAGTTAGTACTCTTACCTGTGAGGCCTCCTCCAAACAGCATAATAACCAGACTGTATCATTAAAACTAAGTACCAGTTCTGGATCCTTGACTTTAGACAAACAATTCAAAAGACAACATGTATTTAAAAAACAATCTTTATTTGAAGGTGCCTCTTAACCTGAGATATTAGTTATACAGTAATAGTATTGACAATCTAAAAAAACTGAGCAACTCAACAGTCAACTTTATATTTTTTATTGTCTCAGCATTTATTATTTTCATTTCCCCCCTCTCATATTCAGTGTGGACAGATTGAGACAGCATGGTGTCCAGAGAGCTGCTGAGACTTCAGGGAGAAACCTCCGTGTGATGGACGTCCTGTCTGTTGGTTTGGAGAGGACTGAGGGTCTTTCCTCAGCGAGGAGAACCAGGCCTGATGAAGGAGCCCATGCTGGGCACAGCTGATACCAACTGCACAGGCCTAGTCTGTCACGTTATTTGACTACATGTGTTTACTTATACATTTAATAGGTTTACACCTTCTGTCCATATGTGCTTTTTATTTAAAACATTTTTGATTAACTTTTGGTTCACATTTCAATACATTGTATTTGTATTTGCACTCCTTTCCTCCATTATTCTTACTGAAAATGTTAGATTACACATTCACATCTGACTGAAGATTGACCCCATTTATTTGTGACGTTGCAAACTCAGCGGTTCAAGGCACAAGTGATGTGAAGCTCATAAAGTGAGGCACATAGAAATAATCAGCTGATGGAGTGAAGATGTGGAAATAGGTGCATTCGATCAGCTGACTGTTTTCACAATAAAAGTAGTTTCTTAGTGAATGTCCTATACTGGTCTTAAAATCTCATAACATCAGCTTTTAATGTTCCTCTTGGATGTTCTTCTTGACCCTCAGAGAAGGAGAACATGTCGTGTCTGACAGGAAATATAAAACATTATTGCAGAACAAGTGTGTTATTTATGAAAGTGGTGTGTTTGTGTGTTTAGGGGCTGTAGATATAATTATTTTGTAATTGTAATTTCTTTTTTTATTTCAACAGTGAGCTACAAAGACAATCAGATTATGAATGAACAGTATGAAGTTCATCAACATGGAAATATATGTTATTATCAAAATAATATTTAACTGTTATCAAAACGTAGTGCAACTGTAGAAGCTTGCTCTGTTGTCTCACTGAAAGAATCACTTTTACTGTTTGTTACAGACAATATTGAGAGATAAATAGTAGCAGTTCTCACTATATGTTAAATAGCTTTGCCTTCAATACTTTAAATTAGAAAGCTGACAAAGTCATATTGCTTGTTAACATCTAAATGTAACCTTTTGCATGGAAAAAACCCTCAACTTAACTGATGTGTAGGTGATCTAGTATTTAGTATTGTTTAATGGAATGTATATCAGTGTATTAAAGTCAATACTTCATTTATTTAAACCAATATCTTTCTTGATTCTTTTTACAGGATGAAAAATAGAGTCTTTGTACCTGAGCTGAAGTTCACTGCTGTGAGGAGTCCAGTTCTGTCTCTCGCTCTCTGGCCCAGCCTGTCTGCATCACCTGGACACCTTAAACAAACAGAACAAATCTGTGATAGTGAGCACTTCTCCTTTGCCGAGATAATCCATCCCACCTCACAGGTGTGGCATATCAAGATGCTGATTAGACAGCATGATTATTGCACAGGTGTGCCTTAGGCTGGCCACAATAAAAGGCCACTCTGAAACTTGCATTTTTGCTTTATTGGGGGGGTCCGAAAACCAGTCAGTATCTGGTGTGAGGGGTAGGGTTAGGGTTAGAGTAATGTTGTTAATCGAGTGGCCTGTGTTCGTCATCCATAACATACGCCTGCTCATACCATAACCCCACCACCACCATGGGTCACTCGATTCACAACATTACCCTAACCCTAACCCTACCCCACACCTGTGAGGTGGGATGGATTATCTCGGCAAAGGAGAAGTGCTCACTATCATAGATTTTTTCTCCAGCTCAACCAACCATATTGTAATATCTAAGTAATCATCTTGAAATATGACATTAATAATTGTAATATACATACATCTTATTGTGAGGTTGATTACATAATACATAATAAAATATCTCTCTAAGTTACAAGGATGTAACCTTATTTTATCAACCTCAAACAGAAGCCGTTTGTTCTACAGTATTATCAAATCAAATCAAATCAAATCAAATTTTATTTATAAAGCACATTTAAAAACGATGTTTGGTCGAGCCAAAGTGCTGTACATGTAATAAAAACATTTCACTGCAGTGTAATTGTAAAAAAGACAGACATTTAGCAACAGCAAATATAAAAAACAATACACAGGGAAGTGTCAGTAGTCGTGCTCCGCTCTAGCTAGAAAGCCTGAGAGAAGAAGTGAGTTTTTAAATATGATTTAAAAACCCCTAGGGTCTGGGCCGACCTCACATGGAGGGGCAGAGTGTTCCAGAGCCTCGGGCCAGCTGCTGCGAAGGCTCGGTGCCCTCGTGTTTTGAGCCTAGTCTTCGGCACTACCAGCAGCAGCTGGTCAGCAGACCTTAAAGCTCTGGCTGGGGTGTAGCGCTGGAGGAGTTCAACTATATAGGCCGGAGCCAGCCCATTTAGAGCTTTAAAAACAAATAAAAGGATTTTAAAATCAATTCTGAACTGAACTGGAAGCCAGTGTAGTGAGGCCAGAATTGGGGTGATGTGGTCGCGCTTTTTGTGTCCAGTCAGCAAACGTGCAGCTGCATTTTGGACCAGCTGCAGGCGTTTAATTGACGCGTGGTCCATACCCACATACAGAGCGTTGCAATAATCCAGTCTCGAGGTCACAAAGGCGTTGATGACCCTTTCCATGTCTTTAAAAGATAAATAGGACTTGGTTTTGGCCAATAGTCTTATTTTAAAAAAAGCAGGATTTGACTACGCTGCTGACCTGCTTATCGAATTTAAAAGTGTTCGTCAAGGTCACGCCAAGGTTCATGACCGAGGGGAGGATGTTTAGTTGGAGGGAGCCCAGAATATCAACCTGAGAGGCTGGAGGTTGTGGTCCAAAAAAGATGACCTCCGTCTTGCCCTCGTTAAGAGTCAGGAAGTTGTTGCTCAGCCAGGATTTGATCTCCGTTAAGCAGTCCATCAACTGCTGTAGTGACTGTGTTATGTTTGCTTTGAGCGGGAGATAAATCTGGACGTCGTCAGCGTAGCAGTGGAAGGGAATGTTGTGTTTAGTTAGAATAGAACCTAGGGGCAGTATGTATAGTAGGAACAGGATGGGGCCCAGAATCGAGCCTTGGGGGACCCCACAGGTAAGAGGGGCTTTGGTAGAGGAGAAGGCACCTAGCTGCACTGAAAAGCTACGGTCCTTAAGGTAGGACCTGAACCATGCGAGGGCAGAGCCTGTGATGCCAGCGGACTGTTCAAGCCGTGACAGCAGGATGCCATGGTCCACGGTGTCGAAGGCAGCTGTCAGGTCCAACAGCACCAAGACAGCTGGGCTACCTGAGTCGGCGGCTAGGAGCAGATCGTTAAAAACTCTTAAAAGGGCTGTTTCAGTGCTGTGCATGGGTTTGAAGCCAGACTGAAACTTTTCATGGATGCCATGAAGGATTAAAAAAGACTGCAGCTGGGCGTAGACTACGCGCTCCAGGGCTTTTGATAAAAACGGTAGCTGGGAGATGGGCCTAAAATTTGCGAGAGTGGAGGGGTCGAGACTTTTCTTTTTAAGTAGTGGGGTAACCACGGCATGTTTAAAGGCAGCTGGGACACATCCTGAGGTAAGAGAGGTGTTTAAAAGTAATAAAATACTTGCTCCAACTGAATGGAAAACCTCTTTGAGAAGGCGTGAGGGAATGCTGTCCGAGGAGCAGCTTGTCGGTCGCAGGTGCTCCACTATGTCCGAGAGAGAAGAGAGGGAAATAGGCTCAAAGTGGTCGAGGACAGCAGGGCACAGAGAGGGAGCAGGATCGGGGGTAGCACTAGTGTGAGCTAGCCTAAGAGCAGATATTTTTCCAATAAAAAATTTAAGAAACTTATCGCAGAGAGCAGGCGATGGCACAACAGAAGAAACATCACGGGGATTAATGATGGAGTTGAGGACATTAAAAAGAACCTGAGGTTTGTGGCTGTTTTAGAGATGAACAGAGAAATGTGCTCTGTTTTGGCTGCTTTGACTGCCGTCTGGTAGTCAGAGAGGGAAGCACGAAGGATTTCCAGGGAGACATGGAGTTTATCCTTTTTCCACCTTCTCTCAGCACGCCTGCAAGCGCGTCTGAGAGCACGAGTACAGTCATTGAGCCACGGTTCTGATAGAACTTTGTTGCGTCTAAGCGTAAAAGGAGCAACAGAATCCAGTATTGGTGTGCATGTCAAGTCAAACATAGAGAGAAGCTCATCAGCATTAAAAGCACAGTTCACATCTAATTTACAGATAGGAGAAGCATTAAAAACATCAGAGAACTGTGAGGCAGTCAAGGGGTTAATCGAACGCAGACGACGCGCAGGGGCACGTGATTCGACTCCTGCGGAAGGGATGGAGGTTGTAAACAGAACCGGTAAATGGTCTGAGATACGCGTTGCTGCACATATTTCATCCACAGATACAGACAGTCCAAACGACAATACCAAGTCCAAAGTGTGTCTTTTTCGTGTGTTGGGCCAGCCACGGACTGAACAAGACCAAAAGAATCAAGGAGATTTAAAAAGTCCCTAACCAGAGGTTTGGACTCACAACACACATGGACATTGAAGTCTCCGGAGATCAAAACACGATCATAATTCACCATGATCCCGGACAGAAAGTCAGAAAAGTCATTTATGAAATCCTTATTGTGCTTTGGCGGACGATACACAACTGCGCAGAGTATAGGCGAGGCCGGATTCAGTTCAAAGAGCTGCAACTCAAAGCTAGCATAGCTAGTGACATGGTTGTAGCAATCGGCACTGGAGGCTAGCTCTAAACACCGAAGCTATGCCCCCGCCCTGGCCGGTGGCACGGGGGGAGCTGAAGAATGTACAGTCAGGAGGAAGAGATCAAAGAATGATGTGTACTCGCCAGCGTGTGCCCAGGTCTCCGTCAGGAACATGAAATCCAGTTCACGGGAGGTGAAGAAGTCGTTCAGCAGGAACGTTTTGTTAGCTATCGACCTAGCATTTAGCAAAGCCAGACGTAGTTTTTGCTCCGGGCTTGCCGACGGTGTAGATCGTCTCAGCTGACGAAGATGTCCGTGGTGAACGCCGCGCGAGCCGGGAGCAGTCAGGCGGGCAGGAGTAGCTGCCAGTCGGACAGGAGGAGCAGTCAGTCGGACAGGAGGAGCTGCCAGCGGATCCAGCAGGGTCCGTAGCTCCGGAAAGACAGGGCGAATCCACCGATCCCTCACATGGCGTGCAGCGGGAGGGCCATGACATCCGAGGCGTGGATAGGTCCCGGAAGAAGCCGTCAGGTATTCCTTCAGATGGACGAGTGCACCACCACGCTTTCCCCGTCGTCTGAAGCGCTTTCGGCGAGGCGGGATGCGGGGCAACCGGCACAGGTAGGTGGGTAAATCCAACAGAAGAGGGGGGGGGGGGCGATTTATGGTTGCCAGATGTAAGTTTGGGCAGCAGTATCAACTCCAGTGAGGGTCTGAGGTGGAGGAGGGCTTGGCGATCATAGACGAGCAGAGCAGAGACATTCTGACAAACATAAAACAAAAAAAAAGCTATAGGTAGACAGCTGAGCGAGCGGCGTGCCGACACAGGCGCCATCTTGAATCACGTCATTATCCCACTTAACGCTTAACACTTGTCTATTTCGTTTTAACCTTTATACAGTGCTTCAAAAAAGTATTTAGTCAGCCACCAATTGTGCAAGTTCTCCGACTTAAAAAGATGAGAGAGGCCTGTAATTTGTATCCTAGGTATACCTCAACTATGAGAGATAGAATGAGAAAAAAAATCCAGGAAATCACATTGTCTGATTTTTAATGAATTTATTTGCACATTATGGTGGTAAATAAGTATTTGGTCAATAACAAAAGTTCATCTCAATACTTTGTTATATACCCTTTGTTGGTAATGACAGAGGTCAAACGTTTTCTGTAAGTCTTCACAAGGTTTTCACACACTGTTGCTGGTATTTTGGCCCATTCCTCCATGCAGATCTCCTCTAGAGCAGTGATGTTTTGGTGCTGTCGCTGGGCAACACAGACTTTCAACTCCCTCCAAAGATTTTCTATGGGGTTGAGATCTGGAGACTGGCTAGGCCACTCCAGGACCTTGAAATGCTTCTTACGAAGCCACTCCTTTGTTGCCCGGGCGGTGTGCTTGGGATCATTGTCATGTTTAATCTTCAATGCCCTTGCTGATGGAAGGAGGTTGTCACTCAAAATCTCACGATACATGGCACCATTCATTCTTTCCTTTACACATTACATGTCACTTGTTAGACGCTTTTATCCAAAGCGACTTATATACTCAATACTGTGGACAATCCCCACAGGAGCAATTTGGGGTGAATTGTCTTGCCCAGGGACACACCGACATGCTGACTGCAGTGGGGTTTGAAGTTCCCCCCATTCTGTCTCCCATAGTTGAAGTGTACCTAGGATGAAAATTACAGGCCTCTCTCATCTTTTTAAGTTGTACAATTGGTGGCTGACTAAATACTTTTTTGCCCCACTGTATATACAGTCTATGGTTTTAACTTGGAGGCTACGATTAGCATCGTTAGCACCGATGTAGCTTCCACTCGCTTACACGCTAACCCAAGCCTTAACATTCATTACGTAGCTGATTAAAATCATAAACACATCAATAAGTACTCAAATTTCTCTTACCGCAAAAACCGCATTCATGCACCGTCTGTTTCAACCGCAGAGCGAGTCACAATAGTCCGATATATAAGCATGAAGAACAAACAAACACGGCTGGGGTCAAGTTGTGTTCCCTGGATGAACTGACCAGGCAGAGTGCCTGTAGCTTCACGGAGCAGCTAGCAGAGAGACAAGAAGCTAGCAGCAGCAGTCACTTGACAGAGCCGTCACTCAATGTGACCACACCCTTATATATGCAGAAACTTGATGACCTAATATAAATAAAAGGGTCCTGTTAGAAAACAATTCACTCACAGATTCATAATCATGAAGGTGGAATCTAACTCTATCCATAATAATATTTATTGCAGCCAGGGGTAGAAACATGTTTTTTTCTGCTGTAAAGTTGGGCATTTTAACATGGGGGTCTATGGAAATTGCTCCTTTCTGCAGTCAGTCCCTATCGGCCAATATATGAACTGCAGTGTGTGGCACTTCCGTATTGGCGTCCCGGCTCTTCCCCAGAGTTTGCCGCTTGGGTACAACGAGCGGATACAGATTTGCTGCTGATATGACGTCAAATCGGCGGCGGACCCACAGAAAGTTGCTATCAGAAACAATTAGGGGTGTAACGGTATTCGTACCGAAAATATTCGGTATGGGCCCTTTGGTTCGGTACACGTGTGTACCGAGTGTACCGAACGAATATAACGTTAAACGTAAGAACGCAAACAACTTTTTGGAAGTAATCTCAGGTGCTGCGTCGCAGCATTCAGTGTAATTTGCACATTTGGTTCAACGCGTCATAGAGCGACCAAGTCATTTAATTGGACGAGAGGCATACTATGAAAGCTGGTCACAGGGATGAGTTCAAATTTACGTACAAGGATGAAAGAAAGGTGGACTGAACCAAAGCTGTTTATCGGCATTGTTCAACTAAAATTGGTTACGCCACGGCTGGAAATACATCAAACTTGCACACTCATTTGAAAAGGCATCACCCGAACGTGAATATCACCGGTACCAAAAGAAAAAAGACTGAAGTGCAAACCCAACTCCAACTAGCATTGAAGCCTCCACCACTCGCAGAGAGTTCAGACCGAGCCAAAGCTATTACAAACGCCAAATATCCTTATGTTGCCATGTTAGCAAAGCGCTACCTGGCTTTATCTGCTGCCTCTGTCCCTAGCGAGGGTGTTCTCCACAGCAGGAGACATTGTTAGTGGCAGCAGATCTGCCCTTTCGGCAAGCGATGTGGACAAGTTCATCTTTCTTTAAACAACATGAAAATACAATGACAAGCAAGTCCTAATGTCAAACTGGCTGCTTAGGTACTAGTACAGTTCAAATACTGATTATTTCAGTTCATCGAAATGCTGCACCTTAATGTTTATTTTATTACATTTTGTATTTATTTGAGTGAATATTCACAGTTTAATAATAATTAAAAACCCAAAGCTAATATTTTATGTTTTGTGAGTACTAGTACAGTAAAGTTCAAATTATTTCAGTTCATCGAAATGCTGCACCTTAATGTTTATTTTATTATATTTTGTATTTGAGTGAATACGTTATTCACAGTTTAATAATAATTAAAAACCCCCAACAAATATTTTATGTTTTGTGATCATTGTTTCTGCTGTACCGAAAACGTACCGAACTGTGACCTAAAAACCGAGGTATGTACCGAACCGAAATGTTTGTGAACCGTTACACTCCTAGAAACAATGCCTGACGTGTTTTGCACGTAATCTCGTCTTTGTTTACATTAGCAAGCCTCGCTAACACTCAGAGCTAACCTGTACTGGAGAGCACATGTGTTTACAGAGCAGGAAATAAAAAAAGGAACTCACCTTGTGATAAACACGCAAGAGAAAAAGCATTTGAGTTCCATACTGTTTCAGAAATAATCCTTGATGTGGTTTAGAACAGGATGGCATTTTATCACAGCAGAATTTAACTTTATCTCCGGTAGAGTTCTGATCAGGCATTAGCTCCGCCTCCTCTTTTTCTTTTTTTTCAAGCTACAATAAGGACCCAAAATCCGCGTTTCTCTAACAGGGCTGCAGAAAAGGGGTTTGAGCAGTATGAGGCATGCTACAACGGGTGATCTGTTTGGGATTTTAAGCAAAGAACTTCACAGACATGTTTTGCAAGGCCCTACAATATATTTTTCCAATATAGCATAATAGGTCCACTTGAAATAAGGACTGTTCAATTGTTCAGACTTTGAAGTTGATTGACCTCAAATAAATGATTTACAGATGTTTCTTTTCCAAATGTAAGTTCATTTAAAAGAGTATTTTTGTTCCCAATGATGTAATGTAATGTGGTTTTCCAAGCAGGAAATAGAAGGTCATGTGGCTCATTCAAAATGACCTTTTTCATTTAATTTGTCAAATTTACAACGAAGAGTAAAATATGTGCTTTGACAGTTTCATTTCTCAGAGTCCCTGTCTCATTAGCATGAGGAGAGGACAGAGCTCCAGTGTTCAGAATAACCTCAGCAGCTTGTCAGTCTCATGTGTGATACAGCTCTCGCTCTCTGATGCTGTTATTAATGCTGTGATTCATTGGCCCGTCAGATGCTTCATCTGGCTGAGGCTTGTGAGGGCCAGCAGGGGTTAAGTGCCTCGCCTGAGGGCAGAGAGCCCAGATCTGAGCTGCATTCCAATGTCCAGACTCTCCTGCCTCCTGAAGGCAGTACCGCCTGCAGCTGTACTCTGCCCTGAGGAAGGGTTAGCACATGCTGCTGCTAACTGAGATCAACAGTGAGTGCTGTGTGGCAATACGTCCACAGTGCCCATGCATATTTAAAACAGACTGGTTCTGTGTTTACTGCCGTGCTGTCGAGGTGAGCAGATTGAACACAAAGCAAATGATCAATTGGGTACATTTGACTGCAGCATTACTGCGTTTTTACGCTACTAACAGCTCTATAATTATAATCAGACATATCCTGTACACACTAACTGTGAGTGTGTGTAAGCCTTTCTCAATCTGCATTCTTGTGAGTTCACTTTTACATTACATGTCACTTGTTAGACGCTTTTATCCAAAGCGACTTACATACTCAATACGGTGGACAATCCCCACAGGAGCTAATTGGGGTGAAGTGTCTCAGGGACACAACGACACACCTCTCAGCCACATACCTCTCAGCCACACACCTCTCAGCCACACACCTCCGCACTCAGCCACACACCTCCGCCTGTAAGACAACGGAAGTCCAAACTGTTCACATCAGCCGATGGCGCTGGCTAATCCCACAACTGCTATCATAAAACCAAATATAGTTTAAAATCTGCAAGATATGTGGGGACTTTCTGATTGACTGGTCATGTGACCAGGCCGTCAACATCCTTTTGGAAGATAACCTTTGCTCTCAGAGAAGGTCTGAAGGTAATGTTAAGATTGTTCTGTTTTTGTTAGAAGGCTTATGTTGTGCAACAGTACTGCCACCCTCAGATATACACAGTATAACCTATTTTATTTTGACATAACAGACTGCTTTTCACTGCTTATTACAGTCGATACAGTTGGAAATTGAACATAACCTACATATAAAGGGAGGCGTGTGGTGCAGTAGGTTGTGCGTTGGTGTTGGGATCAGGGGAGCACAGGTTCAAACCCCACTGCAGTCAGCATGTCGTTGTGTCCCTGAGACACTTCACCCCAAAGTGCTCCTGTGGGGATTGTCCACAGTATTGAGTATGTAAGTCGCTTTGGATAAAAGCGTCTAACAAGTAACATGTCATGTAATATACATTTACATATAGGATTTTGTCCAGTCCAGTGCATTTGTCCCATCGCGTTAAAGAAAAGAAACCTTACATTTGGCTTACCTATTTAGTGACATTTTCACATTTCCTTTGCAATGACTTTATTGGCAGTCCCTCCACTAGTTAGTTTCACCTCATTCATTTCAATCAATCAGAAAACTTTATTGATCCCAGGGGGAATAAAGTTTTGTGACAGTTGCACCATAATATTAGACCCTCATGGCTCATGGTGAAAACATGATGAAGACTCTGGCTCATGATGAAGACTCAGGCCGTGAAGACATGATGAAGACTGAGGCTATTGGTGAAGAGATGATGAAGACTCAGGCTCATGATGACATGATGAAGACTCAGGCTCATGATGAAGACTCAGGCCGTGAAGACATGATGAAGACTGAGGCTATTGGTGAAGAGATGATGAGGACTGAGGCTTATGGTGAAGAGATGATGAGGACTGAGGCTTATGGTGAAGAGATGATGAAGACTCAGGCTCATGATGAAGACTCAGACTCATGGTGAAGACATGATGAAGACTCAGACTCATGATGAAGACATGATGAAGCTCTCGGTGCATCCTCATCAAACAGAACAGTCTGGAAGCCATCAAATTAAATGTTGGAAACTGTTTCCAATGGAAGTTAAAAACGTTTCCAACAACTTTATTGTTGGAGACGTTGATGGAAACGTTTCCATGTATGGGAACATTGTCCGAACAGTCCAGAAACCAACACAGGAAACAGTGTGTTCAGATATATCCTGGTGCAGCCATGTGTCCCTGAAGATATGGTGACGTTGTTAGCTTGTCCGTTCCATCAGCCAGTGATCTGACATTGCCCGTGATGAGAGGGGGAGACACAGCTTATATCTCCTTTTCTTGTATGTTGGCTGATTACTGCTTGGGAGACGTAATGTCAGATAGCCATCCCTTCCATTCCATTTCCAGGTGAAACAGAACCTATGATAGGGTGTGTTACATCAAGTTAACGCATTATTCTATCTTCCCAGATTTGCAACAGTTGCACTCAGAGCGCTGCAAAGCCTTCAGCTCTGGAGTGATAACACAGTCACTTTAACCACCATGAAGAGAGAAGCCAGGAATAGCTGAACAGGTTCAGCCGCATGCACACTGACAGCCGCGGAGATTAGAGTGTGTTTTATGGACACACTGCAGATCACATTAACGTTATTACATTCAACGGGAAGGAGCAGAGAGAACCATGGAGGAGAGAGAGGAGCTGCAAGGGGGAGGAGAAGGAGATGGGCGAGTGGGCAAACGAGACAGTGGATGGATAGGGCAAGTGGAGGAAGGAAATAGAGCAGAAAGAGTGTGAAGAAATGAGAGGAAACTCGGCGTAACGAGGGTTAAAGGTAGAACTTGTGTGAGTGAGGACCTGAGATGTTGGTGAGGGAAAAGAGAAGTAGGAATGACACATTCTCTATCTGGACCCAATTAACTAGAGAGTTCTGCAGGGAGGGTGGCCTCTCCTGCTGCGACCCCCCAGCACACAATGAGCTGCATGGATGAACTCATGACTGTTATTACGTTCAACTATCCGCAGTGCCAGAGCAGGGGGGACTGACAATAGGAAGCTAAAGGATCAGCTCTGTGCAGGGTTGGGGAGAATACCATAAGAGATGGTGACATTAACTTAATGTGGGGCACATTCACAATTAATAAAAGACCAACATAAAATGCAAGGCCTTTTAAAGGGTTCAGATTAGCCAAGACAGCATTAACAATCCATCCAAAAGAAGACCCTAGAATTGTATGGTTCTTGTAAGGTTTGATGACCAAGGTACAGTCTGAAGATATGCATTTGTGTCCAATTGTGTTCAAATTTCATTTAATTAAAAGTAAAATACATAATAGAATACCTTACTTTACCTTACCTTGCTTCGTTCCCAATTTTTTCTTGAAAAGATTATTCCCAGCGGCCCTGACCAAACAACAACAACAACATGTTGGCAGAGTCTATTTCATCATTTGAAGTGTTTTGTCAGAATATTGGAAATGGCTACGTGAGCTAGCTTAGTGACCGACAGCAGATCAATAATATCAGAAGGAATCATGTGATCACATTTCTGTTTTGCGCTTCTTGCAGCGTTCCACATTTATTCAATGCTGTGCATGTGTCATGAAGTTGGTGAATGTTTTCTAAATACTTCACATGTTGTCAAGTTGCTAAAGATGTTTTTTCCTTTGCATGTGTTTTGGCAAATGGATGTTTTTACAATTGCATCATTTTTTTACAAGTGCAATGCGTTTCTCCTAATGAAATAGTTTGGGCCATTGTAGCACGTTTCCACCTGCTGTAAATATAACACAGATATTTCCCTTAAAGAGTTGGTACAGGAAAGGAGAGTGAGGAGGGTATCGGCTACATCAACACAAACTGGAGACCATCTTTTGATAGGAAGGTAACGGAAAGCCATTAAACACTTGTAATGTTCGGTGGCACAGGCCAGGTGCCTCTCTTCAATCAACATGTCAATACAACATTTTAAAAAATCATTCAACCACCTATTTATGTCTTCAAGTGTTGTTGGAGTCCGCTCTAAAGCGCTGCTCTGGAGTTTTTAAATCAAATCTGACTTTTTCCAATTCAAAACCTGGGGGCAAATGTTCAAATGTCATAGACTTAACTGGGTGTAGATGGGGAGCTGGGGCGGGGGGGGGCTGGTATTTTTGCGGAAGATGAAAGAGGGGTGGACAGACGGACAGAAATGGGGAACAGAGGGAAGCAGGATTTTCAGAGACAGACGGTTAAAACAGCAGGTGTGTTAGAAAGCAGCGACCGGTCATATTTCACATTCCAGTTCAACAGAGCAGGTGTGTGTGTGTGTGTGTGTGTGTGTGTGTGTGTGTGTGTGTGTGTGTGTGTGTGTGTGTGTGTGTCAGTCACCTGTCTGTGGACGTCTTGCTGCCATGTGTGTTCACCATCATAGAGCTGCAGACTGCTGCTGATGTACTTTATGTCTTAAAATATATAAACAAAAGCATTGGTGTCAAAATGTGTCTGGAGACTCCATGGAGGAATGATGAAAGGATTACTGCTCTGATGAAATATCCATCTCAGATGTGATGACGGGGGGAGCAAGGCTTCTTGTTCTCTGTTCTCTGTTTTGAAAATGTATTGAAGAAGCCTTTGCGCTATATATAGAGCACAATTAGATAATCATTACGGGGAAAATGGTGTAAAGCAGGCTGGATGTCAAATTATTATTATTTATTTTTTTGTATGTTAATAAGGCTGTAATAGTTTACGTAGTTTTTACGAGGCATCGCTGTATCGGGGTCATGCAGAATACACACTATCGAGACTGGTTTTATGCTAAGCTAGGCTTAAAAGACAGACATGAGAAGATTTTTCAAAAATAGAGGTGCATTTTTTCAACAACAAAAAAATGAAAATCTGTTTACATGTTAATGTTAAAAAACCCTTATAATGGCTAGTGGCCAAACATAGAAATTAGAACAACTTTTAATCCAGAGTGAAAGGGGAAACAAATAGATCACGCAGTCAAGGTAATGCAAAGGTCTATGAAGAAACCCCCATTTCCAATGAATGGGCGCACATAAGATTGATATGGATTCATAATTATGTAGTCATACATTGTTAATTATATTTCCCTCCACTCAAAATGAAGTTTATTTGCCATTGCTAAAATGGTCTAAGAATTGTACTGGTCTTTCAAAGCGACGTACTGTTCCAGAGAGGTCTGTAGTTGTAGTGGTCATATTTGATCTCCGCTCTCCACCGGCTCTCTGCCTGCAGAGATCTTGGCAGCCTGTTGAGCCAACTGTGTGGCCCTGCAGTGACATAGCAACCTGCGCAGCCAAACGTGCTGCCCTGTGTCACCTGGCAACCAGCACGGCCAATCACGGCCCCCTCAAGGACTATTTGAGGCCTTCTAGCCTGTTCTGAAGTCCCGCCTTCGCAGTTCTGCGCAGTGCCATTCAGCAGCAGAGTAATGTGAAGGTCTCATGGTCCCAATATGAGGCAGATGGTGTGAATGTGAATGGTGCTGGACACTCGCCTGCTTCTTCATATATATTTAGATCAGATTTGCCCATATTTCTACCACTTAGTAAAATATCATATTGACTTAATCTAGTTGCACGAAAATCGGTTCAGTAAATGGGAAAAATACTATTAAACTAATTATTACTTCTTGCATTTAATGAAATCTTACCATAGCGTTGTAATGAAATGCTACATCATGTAGTTATGTTTTATCTGCTTAACACATATGTGTTGATTTACTTAAATTGTCTTTACTTCACACAATTAGCCTGTATTTACTTAACACAAATTAGTTGTACTTATGTTTTAGAATTTTGTTTATCATACTTAACTTAATCCAGGTTGCTCTATCAATATACTGTAAGTAGTTCAAATGACAACAACTCAGTAATTTTATTTCACCTGACTTTAATAACATTTTAAGGCTAGACAAAGTATAATATGTTACTAATGAGAAGCAAGTGCTCTACATGTACATGCACCAGAGGAACTCTTTTTTAAATACAGAACATTCAAATTGGTCAGAAAGTATGATGTAATATCGGACTGGGACTCTCTGCCCTGGATGTTTCTCCCTCATTTCATTGTTACTGTGAGCCTGTTCTTTATTTTAGAACAACCCCCAGGGCTTACTGCTGAGAGAGCCCATGCATATCAGATGCTGCCTGCGGCCCCCTGAAGTCCTATCAGTACCATCGCACGAGCAGGCACTTACAGATCCTTCTCCGTCATTCACCCACACCACTTCATAACTGCCTTTGTTTAAAGCCTTAGCTGGAACTAGCCCAGCCACTCTCACTATCGTCATTAACAGATGTGAGACACAGCAGCATGTGTGGGACTGAGGGTCTATCTGCCGGCTAAAGAGCACTGAGCAGGGCCGTTTCTAGCTTTTTGGGGGCCCTATGCAAGATGCTGTTTGGGGGCCCTAGTTTTGACAGTTTTTTTTAACTCCAATGGGGAGGATTCCGAAGCCTTTAAGATGATCTGTGGAGATGCATCAATCTGTTACACTTTAATAGGAAAACAGGCTAATTTCACGAAAACCAAGCAATTGAAAATTACAAAAAATGATATTAAAAAGGTAAACAATAAGGCTCCTCTATGTCAATAAATGCAAGAGATGCAGCATTTTCTCAGCTGTCAGCCCAACGATGATTTGGACTTTATTACCCCAAAAACCCAAGCCACAGCTTTGCTATCATTACAGTTTAGTCGTGTTTATATCCTACATTGGATGTGTAAGCATATAATGCTTCACCGAACACAGGAGGGGGCTTGGCTGTCTACAAATAAAGACGGCTCATTTTAATTCTCTCCAAATATATTGAGGCTGAACCTGAACTTTGAATTCTCTGCTACCATCATAATCTTGGCGATCTTGTTAAAATTGTGAATGCAGAATTAGAAATACTATGTAACTGGTTTGCAGGTAATAAATTATCCCTTATCCCAAAACAAATGACATGTTATTCAATACAAAGTCTGAGAGTAGAAATGACTGCATTATACGGATTTGCAATACAGAGATAGAAAAAGTTGGTGCATGTACATTTTTAGGACTGCTTGTTTACAAAAAACTCAATTGGAAGCACCATATAAATTATGTACAGACATGTATCATGCTAAGCACATTCTTGAAGAAAATATACTCTTTATAACAGTCTATTTCTCCCTTACCTTTACTACTGCTCCGAAATATGGGGAAACACGTACTCAACACATCTACAAAAAATAATAACATCGCAAAAAAAAGTATTACGAATAGTCTGTGGTGTTGGTAAATATGAACACACAACTCCCATATGTAAAAAAAACTCAATCTGTTAAAATGTGTTGAGATAGTACCTTCCAACATTTTCCCACACCACTCCGCTCCTCCGCTCCCTTCACTGGCTCCCGGTAACTGCTAGAATCCACTTCAAGACACTAGTACTTGCGTACCATGCTGCGAATGGATCTGGCCCTTCCTACATCCAGGACATGGTTAAACTGTACACCCCAGCGCGTGCACTCCGCTCTGCATCAGCCAAACGACTCGCTGCACCCTCGCTGCGAGGTGGACCCAAGTTCCCATCAGCAAAAACACGTGGGTTTGCTATCCTGGCTCCAAAATGGTGGATTGACATCAGGACAGCAGAAAGCCTGCACATCTTCCGGCGCAGACTGAAAACTCATCTCTTTCGACTCCACCTCGAGCGATAGAATTACTAACAAAGCACTTATATACTAATAAAGGACTGGCTTATCTATAGCCAGCTGAGTAGCACTTGAAATATTTGGCTCTATGAAACCTGATGTACTTATATGATTCTGTTTTCTTCAAGGTTGTGTCTTCCTGGTCGTATGTACTTATTGTAAGTCGCTTTGGACAAAAGTGTCAGCTAAATGCAATGTAATGTAAATAGTACAGCTTAAAAGAGTACTGATTATGCACAACATTTTCCATAAGAAAATGCCTAATAACATTCAAAAGCAGTTCCAAACCACAGCGTGAACATATGAATGTAAAAAGGTCACTTGAAAATAAGTGTTCACAATGTTTATATGCAATTATGCATATATTATTATTCATTTGCCAAGTGCATGTGTACCTATGTATATATTTATATATAGTATTTTAATTTCCTAAAAAAGATAGTTGAAACTGCTATTGACAAGTGCAGAAAATGACCCTATATCTAGTTTTCGTATATATATATATGCATTTATTGTTTTCCTGCCCTAACTTTTATTACATTTTTTCTCCTGTTTTCTTTTTTTTTTGTACTCCTTTTCTTCCATTTCTATACGTTTTTGACGCAATAATGCCGCTGTATTAGGAGGATGCAAGGGAGGGCTACTTTCCACAAGCTATGCTTCAGCCCTCCCGCTTCTACTAATTTTGTTCATCTTTGTGTGTATGAATTAAACCTTTTTTTGTTTTTCGGATGAATAAATAAAAATACTTTCAGCTTGGGGGCCCCCTAGTGGCCGCGGGGGCCCTATGCCCCCGCATAGTCCGCACATAGGAAGAAACGGCCCTGGCACTGAGTGAGGCCAACACAATCCGGTGATCCACAGATTTGATCCTAATGAAAACATCCAAACAAATTGGAGAAATCAACAGACAGGCCAAAAAGTAACTTCATTCTTTAACCACGTTGCAGCTTTAATATATTCATTGCTATCGGGATGTTAAGAGCATTCCATGGAATATATAAAAAAGTGTTTCTGAAGTGAATTGCCTACCCCACCTTTAACCTGTTAAGCCCCAAGGTCCCCGCCGGCGGGGACCCCGTTTTTTTTTTCACGACACTGTGTCTCAGGGCATTTTAATATTTAAAATCCTATTAATGTGTTATACCAGATTAACGAGAAGAATCTCAGCTAACTGACGATACGAACCATTTTTACTGAAACAAAACACAAGTCTCACAAGAAGCGTTAGCATTAGCCCTTAGCTAAAACGGGCAGATGCTACTTCCAGTGCTAACTAGCAAAAACGATCTTTAAAACTTAATATTTTCTGCACAAACTACATATCATCTGGAAAGCTGATACTCCACAGATTATTTTGTTATAAGTATCATCCCTGTAGGACACAAACTCACTGAGCTAGCAGCCAGAACAGAGAAGAAAAAAAACAACAATTTTTAAAAACATAACAATAATTATGTCTTACCGTTGCTGTTTTGTGATCAAAGCTCGTGTTCAAGGGAATAAAAACGCTCCTCAAGGTTAATCCAATGTCTCTTAGTCACTTTAGAATTGTTCCTGATAATCTATCATTACATTCATGGCAGCAGAGTAGGTATAAAGTTTCGCAGTCCCAAGCTAATGCTGTCTCACATGCTGTTTACGCAAACCTCTCTCTACTTGACGTAAGTGTTTAGCGGGACTTACTAACTGTCACTCGATTCTATTGGCTCTAACGGTTCAGAAAAGGTGTCAATCACCCAAATCGACCAATGGGTTCCAAAGATATGATCCTGCGTAGTATAAACTACGCCTGCTCCGCCTCCATTACGCATTACGCAGCAGGCTCCACAGAGCACTGCACCGCAGCAGGAGCCACAACAGAGCACACGCAGCAGGACAGCACCACAGCACCACAGCACGCAGCGACGATAGCAGGTAACAGGTAACAGAGCAGATTTCAAGGACGTTGATTTCTTTGCTTTTAGATATTTTTCTTGTGTATCCTCTTTCCATTTTAGCAAATAATGGCAGCCAGAAGGGAGAGCTTCACCACCGAGCTGGTGCTAGAGATGCTAGCTGACGATAGTGGAGCTATGATCATACCAGATGACTCTTCTTCGGATGATGAAGATCTCCTCCAGCCAGACCTGGATCCAGACAGTAGTGACTCGGATGTTGAACTTCCACCACGGGAAAGGTATGTAATCTCTCCGTTTTTATATATTACTTATGTGTTTGGTGGAACTGCGTCACAGTGCTAGCTTAGCCAAGAAGCTACAGGAATGATGCTAAATGCTAAATGATGCTAAATGCTAAATAGTGTTACTTGTCTTTTTGGAGTTACATTTTCTAAATGAATGGCCAGTGAATGAATATACATGGGTTTACTTATTTATTTGGTGTAATATTATTCATTTATAGTCCAATATTATCCTTTTTATATATTACTTTTGTGTTTGGTAAAACTGCATCACAGTGTTAGCTTAGCCAAGAAGCTACAAAAAATGATTAGGCAAAATGCTAAATAGTGTTACTTGTCTTTTTGGAGTTACATTTTCTAAATGAATGGCCAGTGAATGAATATACATGTGTTTACTTATTTATTTGGTGTAATATTATTCATTTATAGTCCAATATTATCCTATAAGTTTAAGCCAGTGAATTAATCTAATCTCTTTGTTTTTCCACATGTGTTAGATGAGGAGTGACCCCAGCAGGACAAAGACACACACCCAGAAGACTTTCAGGGAGCAGCTTGCTGCAGAATTGTTGGAGTTTGCTGAAGGGCCTGCACCACCACCCCCTCCTCCACCACCACTCACATGCATGCCCGAGTATTATGGGGAAGATGCCACCAAGGTCAGGAAGAACTGCAGGAGGTGCCTAGATGCTGGACTCAAAAGGGTGAAGACACCCGTGTACTGCAGGAAGTGCCAGGTCCCTCTGTGCTTCACTGTCAAAAAGAACTGTTTCAGGGAGTGGCACGACCTAAATACTGGAACATTCAGGTAGGTATAAAGTTCAGGTAGGTATAACGTTTGCGAGTGTTTATTTAAAAAATGTTATATACCTAGTGTGATTTTATTGTATAGTACGTTGGTAAAATGTTTGTTTTTACATGCCTATAGTGTTGGTAAAATGTTTGAAATAAATCTGCCCCAGTTGGAGTCAAATGTTACCTATGTTTCCGTTTTTTTTTATTGTGCAAGTACACCTACACACACTGACCTACAGTGTAGTTTTATTGTATAGTGTGTTGGTACAGTTACATACACACACACACAGCTACACTTACACATACCCACACAGCTACACTTGCACACCTACACTTACACATACATACCCACACACACACCTACACTTACACACACATCTACACACACTCCCACACAAACAAATATTTAAAAAAATATATATTTAAAAAAAATATGTATTTATTTTTTAAATATTTTTTTGTTTTGTTTGGGTGGAATGAATACCTATAGTGATGATTGAATGTAATACAATGATTTTTATAGTCTGGTACCTGAAAAAGGTCAAATGGCACTGATGGAACCAAATGTGCCCAAATGTGCCCAAAGCTTATTCCGCCTGGACTTTATTTTCATAAACCTCTCTAAAAAGGTCAAATGTCACTTGTTTTGCCTCAATCTTGATACAGGGTACTTATTATATGTTATACTTTGGATTCCTAAAGCTTTTAGGCTACTAACCCATCATTCAAGGGTGGTCTTCACTATATGTAATGGGTTTTCTTTAGGCGGAGACAGGAATTTACATTTTTTTGCTATGTTCCATCTGAATTTACTCTGACACAGAAAAATCTATATTGATTCTGACACTTCTATATCCAACTCACAGATGTAACCTTGCTTTGATATCAAATATTATTCATATAAACCTTTTAGAAGTGAAGTTATAGTCATTTATTCTGGGAATGTCATTTTCGAGCCTGAAACCTGAAAAACAGGCTCGGGGTTTAACAGGTTAAGAGTAAATTGCCATCTTGTTTAATTTCATTCACTAACTCAAATATGGGAGGCTTTTTTTGCTTATTTTGTTAGGTAAACCAATCAGGGGCCATCAAGTGCCATATCCATCCCGCAAATGAATCCTAAGAACAGGTTGCTCTGAATAGTTATCTTTGGTCAGGACAATGAAACATAGTTACTTACTAGTAAAAACCAAGCGACTCACTAAGAAAAACCAAGGTATTAACTAGTTTAAACCAACCTACTGACCAATCCAAACCTAGCTACTGACTAGTTAAAGCCAAGCTACTGACTAGTTAAAACCTAGTTACTGAGTATTAAAAACAAACTAATGACCAGTTAAAACCATGCTACTGACTAGTTTAAACTTAGCTAATGACTAATTGAAACCAAGCGACTGACTAATTGAAACCTAGCTACTGACTAGTTTAAATCCAGCTAAAACCTAGCTACTTACTAGTAAAAACCAAGCTATTCACTAACAAACACCAAGGTTAACTAGTTAAAATCAAACTACTCACAGATTTAAACCTAGCTCCTGACCAGTTAAAATCTTGATACTGTGCAGCTAAAACCTAGCTACTGACCAGTTAAAAACAACCTACTGACTAGTTAAAATCCAGCTTCTGACCTGTTAAAACTTAGCTACGGACTAGTTAAAACCCTAGCTACTGACCAACTGAAACAAAGCTATGCCCTGAACCTGATCTTGGATCAGTGCTCTGTAAAGCGCTGCTCCAGCTGTCATCAGCAGGCCTGACGTGTCTCTGGAGCTCTGCTGGAACCTGCATGCCAAACGGTTTCAAGCGACCTGACAGGACTCAGTTGTGACAGACAGCAGGGAGGGGAGGGCCTTCTGCGCCTGAAATACAAGAGCCAGCCTTGTTTCCATTGTAATGTTAGCACATTAACATCATTCAAATCAGAGCCTGTTACATCAGAGTAGAATGATCAGTGCCATTCAATTATAAATGAAAGGAGAGGGAAGACAGTTATTCAATACAACTGATGGAGAAATGTAAGTTGTACAGTAAGTGTAGAGATATTGCCTTTTAGTCAAATGTGTAAAACAATGGTTGTTTATCAATCAACAAATGTTGATTGCTTCAAATAAAACATATCCAATACATAAAGGGCCTCTACTTAAAAAATGTGTTTCCAAATCAATTCAGTATGACTGAAAATAAAAATAACACTAACAACATAAAAAAACATTCATGAGAAATGTCTGATATGCCACATTTATTGTTTTTGAAAAGCTTATTTTGCTTCATGGCTTCTCCTACATAAAAGAGGCCAATTATCAGGACAACTAAATATACATGAATACAGGTCATCAAAAGAATCTGCGTTGAAGGTCCATTTGCTTATTTGTATATCCTGTCTTGTTGAGAAGCCCTGCTGTGCTCACATCTTGGTAATCATTACTCTTTGAGATGAGAGAAGACTTACACAATGCTAATAGAGATGGTGTCAGGGATGTGAGTGCTGCCATGCATACATACTGTGTATGTTGCAGTACGTAGATAAGAGGAAGGCTTCATGCAGCTACAGTGAACAGGAAGTGGAGCACAGCAGCAGTGGAAGATATAGTAACATGTCATTTGGTTTGGATCTACCCTGCAGGGCTTTTGTGCTCGGGCAAATATAGAAATGAAAAAACTTGGTTAGAGAGGGAGAAATAGAAACAGTGAGGAGAAGACAGCGGAAGAAAGAGGTGAGGGAGGGAGGGAGAGAATCCAGTGCTCTACTTAACACAACTGGGCCTGTCAGCTCCTTTCATTTACTTTCATTCTTGTAGCTTAGCGTTGTGCAAAAGGTCATGAGTTCATTAGCAGAGCAGAGAGATCCATGCAAACGATCACATTTAGTTTGTGTTATACTATCGAGAGGAATACTTTATGATTATACTAAAGATACCTTTAGTAAAGTCACAAACAGGCTCCTGGTTTCAAAAAGTCACACATGACCTGTTCCTTCTTTAAGAAAGGGTCTGAGCGAAATGCATTCTGCACTCTACAGCATGATGGAATATTTGACTGTCATCCACCTCCCTTCCCCCCCCCAACAACTCTCTTTCCGCTCTGCTGCATTTAGGAACCACTGCTCCCTGCGTTGGCACTGAACCATGTGCTGCCAGTAAACACTTATTCTAAGGAAAACGCCTATCAGGCAGCGTTATGCTCCTCATAGCAGATCTGTTCAAAGTGCAATAATGCAACGTATATGATGCTCACATGGTACCACCTAACATATTTACCAAATGATCTCAAACGTACATCAATCAAACCTGAGGTGCAGTTTGATTCCAGAAGAAATGAATGCTGGTTAAATTCAGGTGCACTTAGTAAACGTTTACTAAACCTGTCTGGAGTGTGTCTATTGTTGTTCCAACCCAGTTCAGATCAAGTTCACATGTTCTGTAGCTTGGGACAAAAGGAAATGGGTATAGCTACATGTTAGCCACACAATGAGCTAACTACCCCTCCTCGCTGTTCCAGGAGAAACACGCTGCACTTTCAAAAATGATGCAATATAAAAACACAATTGTGCCAAAACACATGCATGAAGAGACATCTTCACCACCTGTCGAGACATGCGCAGCGTTTCAAAAGAAGTGCTGTAGGAACACGATGCTGCAAACACAAAACTGCAAGTTAAAAAGGCGCTGCGTGAAGCTTTAAACACAACAGAAACAGGGACACTAAAAAGTGACGCACACAGCTGGGACTGGAGCCTCTGCATAACTTTGATCAGTCAGTCATATTACAAAAAAAAGACAACGCTATTTTCATCAATAAAGGTGCACTATGAAGCAACTGTACTGGAGCTGTCATGTTCATTCTTCGCGGGATGAAAACGCATGCTTTCATAATCTAGAAGTGGACGTTAATTTGGCTCTGAGTATGAACGAACTAACATCAGTATAAAAACATTACTTGTACACTTAATATTACATTACATGTTACTTGTTAGACGCTTTTATCCAAAGCGACTTACATACTTAGTACTGTGGGGGAAGTGTCTCAGGGACACAACGACATGCTGACTTCAGTGGGGTTTGAACCTGTGCCCCCCTGAACCCAACACCAACACACAACCCACTACACCACACGCTCTCTTTATAATAGCACATAAATGAGCTTCACTTCAAGCACACATGTAAAAGATTACACTGGTGAACTATCCTAAGCTTTTTTAAATGAATTGAATGCCAGGAGCTCTGCTTTTAACCACTTCATCATAAGTGTTCCATTTTACAAAATGAAACTAGTATTTACAAAGACAGAATCACTTATCAGCTCCGCTCAAAGTGGAGGAATAAAAGCCCCACATGGTCCCCCCCCTTCATGTCCGTGGATTAACAAGGTGTCTGTGCCAGGCTGCCTGCTCTGGGAACCACAGCACAGTCTGGTGACAGAAAGGAGCTGGAGCTGAAGGACGTGTGCCTCTCTTCTCCAGCAGCAGGGATAAGCCCAGAGAGACGGCCATACAGATAGGAGAAGGCGCAGAGAGATACATATCAACCCACCCAAGAAAGAAAGGGGGCCTGTCAGGTGAGAGCTGTGCCTGGAAACAGAAATAGGACGGAGCAGAGAGATAGACATCGTGCCACTGCAGCAGATATAAAGAACGCACAGAAGGGGCTCTGTGGCACCTGGAAAGAGAAGAAGAGAGAGTGTCAACCCATCACTGGGCTGTTACATTATTAAAGATACACTTAACACACACACACACACACACACACACACACACACACACACTTCTCTCTGGTAGAGTCTGTAATGAAGAAATGTGTACATATGTGGGGGAGAAGCAGAGCAATTGTGGCCCAAAAACATCACTGAAATGTGGTTTGCGGAATGAAAAGAATGTATTGGGTTATAAAGAATACCACATGAAATAACAAAAAAGATGTAGTTTTTTTTGAAGATCCTTGCCATAATATCACATGGAAATATGACCATAGGTATTTACTACTTATCACTAATACTGAAACTGCTACCAGTAACACGATGACCTTTAGTAGCTCATGAGGAAGAGGAGACCTGCTGGTTGTGGGGCTGGACCTTGCCAATAGTCAGGATCAATCAATCCTGCACAAATGCTCAAATGTTGACCCCAGAGCAGTGACCCCACGTAGGTGCAGACATGCTCATGAGGTCCGAAGCCACGAGGCGTTGGTCCTGCCAGAGTTAACTGTTCCCTAGGAAGACCAGATGAAAAGGGCAAAGTACTTGGAGCTGGTCAGACCTGATTAACCCTGAGTGGGTCACCTGGGGTCCACACCCCATCACCCAAAGTAACATCACTTTGCATTGAAAGGTCTGTCTTGGAGCCTGTGTTTGTGTTCATTCGAGCATCACCAAGATCATTTAAAACACTGTTAGCCTTGTAGAGTTCAAAACAACAAGTATCTTATTAAATGTACTTTGCATGCAACTTTTCAAGACCATCATGGGCCAACAAGACTCCACATGTGCTGCTTGGAAATGAGCTTGTTTTAATACAAGTTGTTAATAGTGATTTATTACATGCACCACTAAACTAGAATATAAACAGTTTTAGGCGGTTATTGCATTCTTTCCCTGACTATGTCTTGCTATGGATGTGTATCTATAGTAGGGATATACAAATCCGATATGTGGGGAAGCATAATAATACAATTCAAATAAAATGTTATAAGTGAAAACGAGATATCACAAAACGTTGATCTTATAATGAATCGGGAAAGCCAGGCGATGTCATTTTGCTGAACAACAGCCACTGTGGCCACAATAGCTAATCATAGCGTCAAATTAGCAAGAGTAGAGAACGGTCAATGGGTCTCTAAACTGCCTCAACAATGTCAGCTTGACAATAGTATTCATCTTAATAATAAGGTGTGGTCAAAAGCCTCGAAATTGCTATTTGGTTTTAGGAGAATAAGTTAGACTGTTGCAGCAAAACCCGAAGAGCAGTGCTTTTGTTTCTTATCATGCTTATTTGTCTGATGTACAATGGGTTATGTTGCCATTCAAAATGACCAGTCACTTACAAGGCAACTGCCTTACTATAGATAGAGAGCAAGAGGAACCAGATACATTGGTGACCTTCACACATGGGCGCGGGAAGGGGGGTGCTGAGGGCGCTGCAGCACCCCCTAGCGACAGGCAGGCGGTGCGGAGCTCCCCTGTCTGAATTATTATTTGACGGTTATTGCTGCTCCCGCTGTGCATAATCTGTGTAATATGTAGCCAATAAATTCCACATTGTTGGTAAAATAATATTTTGGCCCCGAATGTTTTTTCTGTAGCCCCGGACAATTCTACCTCAATAATATAATACATTACCGTGCTTTACGTCAACCTCATCATGACACTAGAGAGGACGGCAGGAGTGTCATTTCCCGTGTTCGGTGAATGCAACAGAGGCAAGACACCAGACCAATCAGAGAGAGTTACATGTGTGACGGCCCCTAGGCCTTAGACTCAGGTCCCTGGTTAGCCACTCCCCAGTTAGCCACTCCCCAAATCAGGAGAGATTGCTGACACCTGATTTGGACTGACTGCTCAGCTACAAGTATGGGTGCCTGAGCAGTCAGTCTTTCTCTCCTCTTGGGTTGCTTGGCTCTACTGGACCTTGGTTTGGTTGGTCTTTCTTTATATACTGATGCATGTTCACTAGGGTTGCCAACCGTCCCGTATTAGCCGGGACGCCCCGTATTTGAGCCAAAAGGGGCGTGTCCCGTACGGGACTTTGTTTGTCCCGGACTCCCGTGTAAAGGGAAAAATAAAAAATATGTTTCTGTTTGTGCGCAATTCAGTGTGTCTGGCTGCGTGCCTGTGTGTTTGTGTGCTGTATCCGAAGGGCGCTAGGACCGCTCAGTTGACAGGGCAGGCACAATGCTCGCATGTGTGTGTGTGAGATTTTCTCCGGTGGGCCGCGGGCGGCGGTAGCAGCATCATTGTTTGTGTGGCATGTCAGCCTGTTCAGTCGTGTGGGAAAATGAGCGCTGACGGTGGAGGAGGTGATAATGAAAGAGGAGAAGAGAGAGAGGATGTGGTTCTGGGCTCTGGCCCTTCTAAAAATAAAAGACTTGTGTCTTACAACAAACAGTGGGAAGAAAAACACAGTTGGGTAAAGCCCGTGAGTGGAGATCTGTCTCGGGTCTTCGGCACCTTGTGTCGGAGGGAGTGTTCAATAGGTCACGGTAACAGCATGCTGGCACAGCACAAGCGAGCAATACAAATTATAGGTGCATCAAATATAACTAAATTCTTCGGCAGTTCAACTGCAGAACAAGACAAAGTTGCTGCATGTGAGGTAACATCAGTGTATCACACAGTTAAGCATGGTTTGAGTTACAACAGCATGGACTGCAGTAATAAGCGGGCAAGTGCCATGTTTAGTGATTCGAACACTGCAAAGAAAATGCAATGTGGAAGAACAAAGGCTGAGATGATAACAGCCAATGTGCTTGGCCCCAAAACTGTTCGGGATATTCTAAAAGAGCTGTGTTCTCCTCCCACCGAGGTCGCAGCAGGTGAGGAGGTGGAGTAACTAAAAAAGTAACTAAATCCGCCAGAAACCCGAAAATCTTTGGGCGCACGCGCGTGCGGGACACATGCATGTGTCCCGTTTCTCCATTCCTGGAAGTTGGCAACCCTAATGTTCACACACCCACACACTACACACATTACTGATTAACTGACTTCATAGTTAATTTAGTTTCTTTAAATAAATGCACTTCAATTGGATGAATCATGTGTGGTCTCCTTCCTTTGTCCGTCCTTGAGCCAGGGCGTGACATGGGGGCTCGTCTAAAGTCAAAAGTCAAATTTTGACATACATTTTGTTGGTATAAATTTTCTGTGCTAATTTAGGTTGGAGTATCACACATGGATGTAGTTGTTTTGGAGAGCTTTATTATAATCTAGTTTGGGCCAGTTTTCTTTGAGGTAAATATGCTAAATGTTTGGTGTGGCATGTGACTGGTGTTCTCCTCTGTGAGGCCAAGCAGCAGGTTCTAATGGAGTCTGTTGTCGGGGGTTGGGTTTAGTGTGACAGAGAAAGTGGCTAGAGCAGTTGTCTCGGGATCACGTCCATGGTTTCTTGTGGGGTCGCTGTGTATACAGTTGCTTTCCAGTACCACTGGGTTTCAGTGAATAAATACCCGCCACAAGTATCTGTACGAAGACTAGGTACAAGTTTAGTCAGATAAGGGACATACTCTAATTAGTTAGTTGAGCATGGGGAGTCACCAGTTGTTGTTGCATAGTGTAAAGGTTTGGTGTATGTTACCTCCATTTGGTTATCTAGGATGCTAGATTTTTGTGGTTTGATATGGCTAACATTGTGGAAGATTTAGTTCAGTGTCCCTCGGATGACTTGTTGGAGCAATGTACAAAGGAGCAGTTGGTGAAGGTTGCTCATTATTACTCTGTTGCTTTTGATTCCAAGCAAACACTGCGGTACTGATGGACAGGGGAGGTAAGAGCATTGTCACTAATTATGTGTCTGGCTTGACATTTGAACAACAGGAACAATTGTTGATTTTGAGGTTAGAACAAATGAAACTGGATTTGGAACTGCAAACATTGGCTTTGATTAGGGCAGGTAAAATTGTAAGTTCACGCTTTGATGTTCCAAGTAATTTACTGTTGTTGCCAAAGTTTAATGAAAATGATATAGACACTTTGTCTGTTTGAGCGTGTTGCTGATTCAAGGGGCTGGCCTGATGAGGACAGAACTTTAATGTTGCAGTGTGTGTTTACAGGTAAAGCACAAGAAGCCTACTCCGCTTTATCTTCTGACGCCTGTAAAGATTATGATACGGTGAAATCGTCTGTTTTGAAGGCTTATGAGTTGGTGCCTGAAGCGTACCGCCAACGTTTTAAAGACTGGCGAAAGAGTGGTAACAAAACACATGTGGAATTTGCACGGGATTTGATCTTGCATTTCAAGCGCTGGTACTCTTCTTCTGGGGTAAACACATTGGATCAGTTATGTGATTTAATAATTCTGGAGCAGTTGAAACAGTCTGTCCCTGAGAACATTGCAACTTATATTAATGAACATAAAGTCACATGTCCTAGGGAGGCAGCAGTACTGGCTGATGAGTATGTGTTGACGCACAGGCGCGTCTTTGGTGAGCGTAATGATAGGAATGAATCTCAGAAAGCAGGATCTTTGTCCCCAAAGTTTGCACAGCATCCTAATGGCACAAGCAATGCAAATGTGTGTCATTATTGCCATCAACAGGGTCATTGGAAAAAAGAATGTCCTTTGCTAGAGGGGAAAAGCAACAATTTTCATGTGAAGTCAGTTGGTTTGGCTACAACTATTCATAATCCCAAAGTTGGTGAAACAGAAGTCTTGGCTCCATTGCAAATGCAGGGTAAGGCAATTGATATCTCAGAGGTTGAGTCGGGTTATGCTTCGTTTATGTCTGACAGTTTTGTAACTCTAGTTGGGAGTGACAAGAAAGTTCAAGTCAGGATTTTGAGGGACTCAGGCGCTTTGAATACTTTTGTGAGGGAGGCCATCTTGCCTTTTTCTCCACATTCAGACATGGGGCGCTGTGTTCCAGTTAGAGGGATTGGTCTGCAAACCATTTCTGTGCCTGAGCATAAACTGTTTCTGTCCTGTGATTTGGTCCAGAGAGAAGTGGAGGTTGGTGTTCGTCCAGAGTTGCCCGTGACTGGAGTGGACATCATTTTGGGAAATGACCTGGCAGGTGGTCGTGTTTGGCCAGATCATGCAAAGCCATTCAGGGGTAACAAAATAAACATTGCAGGAAAGAGTTTTCAAGTTAGAGGCGAGGACTGGTTTTGTCCGGATAAGTGTGGAATGATGAACTTTGCTAGAAGAAGCAGTTGTTACAGATGTGGCAGGAAGAAAACCATGAGGGCACAGATGATGAAAGCTGGAGGAACAGATAGTTGGAAAACTCTGGCTGGGAAGAGCAGGGGTCTCTTCAGTGTAAATGATTGGAAGTGCAAAACATGTGGCAATGTCAATTGGGCTAGAAGGTCATAGTGCAACATTTGTAACACACGGAAGTATGTGAAAGAGAGCTACAGTAACCTCTTTGGGTAAGATGGGGCAGGCAAGGGGAGCTTCGTCCCATTCTTCTTGAAGTGTTGGCCGTACAGGCATTCCCTGTTTCGTCCACTAAGCAGCAGTAGTTGCTTTTCCTGGGGTTAGGCTGTAATGATTGCGGGTTTTGTGCAAATTTCGGTAGTCACCTCGGATTTATGAATTGGAAGAAAATGTTGTGTCTAATGTTCTTGTTTTGTTTCAGGATCTGAGGTGCTACCTCATTCTTAAGGGGGGAGGTGTGACGGCCCCTAGGCCTTAGACTCAGGTCCCTGGTTAGCCACTCCCCAGTTAGCCACTCCTCCAAATCAGGAGAGATTGCTGACACCTGAGTTGGATTGACTGCTCAGCTACAGGTATGGGTGCCTGAGCAGTCAGTCTTTCTCTCCTCTTGGGTTGCTTGGCTCTACTGGACCTTGGTTTGGTTGGTCTTTCTTTATATACTGATGCATGTTCACACACCCACACACTACACACATTACTGATTAACTGACTTCATAGTTAATTTAGTTTCTTTAAATAAATGCACTTCAATTGGATGAATCATGTGTGGTCTCCTTCCTTTGTCCGTCCTTGAGCCAGGGCGTGACACATGGAAATAAAAGTGTGCTTGTGTCATTCAAGCTCGGCTCTGTGTGTGTTTGTGTGGAAATAGCGCATTTAGTGTGAGAGAGAGAGAGATTTAGATTTTTCAAACCACTTTTAGTCACAAAGCAAATAACCAAACAGACACATTGACACACATTGTCAGTTCAGACAACGACTGAAAATACGATCCTCATTCTCCACAGAACACAAAGCATTTTGAAGGCACCACATGGCCTCAAATTCTCCCACATTTTTTGTTGAGCAAAAGTAACCGTAGTCCGCTTTCAGTCTTGCTTTAACTATCCGCTTGAAAATCAAAACTGCATCGGTATCCAATGATTCCGCAACTTTATTTCTCCTGCTGAGGTAGATGGCCATTTTAGCCTGCCCCAACAAAACATTCAAAAGCTGACTTTTGCACTTTTGCTTCCGGCTGTACCTACAACCCAAAATGAACATTCACTTAGAAAAAACCACATTAAACAAAATCAACATCTGAGTGAGTAACTGAAAAAGACAAAGGAGTCGACCACATTCCGTAAAGCAATGAAAAATGGTTTCCCTCTGTTCACAGAAAGGACAGGCGTCAGACACTGTAGGGTTGATCACTGAAACAAACGCATTAACAGCTACCGCAGCGTGGAGAGCCCTCCACTGGAGGTCCCTCCACTAGAGGTCCCCACCCCTCTTAGTCAGCGGAGGCTGTAGAGCGCTCTCCACTCAGGCCTCTGGGCCTCCGTCAGGCCCAGGTGGGCTCTCCACCAGGTGTCCACTCGCTCCTGGAGTCTGCTCTGATTCAGCACCTTTGTCACCAAATAATAAAATGTTTTGTTGGACATGGTGCTAAACTTAAAATCAGTAAAGTTGTCCAACTTTAACAAAAAACCCTCGCAACTGAGATCAGGAAAACATTGCATCTCTGGAAAAGAGTCATTGTCATTTGGAGACTTCAGTCCGTTACAGTGAGCAGCGATCAGCGCCAGCTCTGACTGGCTGAGCTGCTGCTTCCAGCTCTGCAGCAGGAGGCTGACCACCCGGACTGACCTGAGGCTCAGACGTGAGGCCAGGCCTGCAGCGTTGTCCAGACGGGGGCCACACACCTCCACCACCTGGCCCAGCATGAGGATCCTCTCCTCACAGAGTCTCTGTTGTAGAGAAGGCCCTACTCCACACACAAACCGAGATCCACGGACCACCGGCTCTCTGAGGAGCCAGAACAGTGAGCCACAGCACTCTGGTCTCTCTTTTTTGAGTAGTCCCCACACCTTGAAGAGACCTCCATAGAAACCCGAGAGATTGTTCAGGCGTAATCCTTTCAGGTCCATTAGGAACAGCGACCCAGCCCACCACAGCGCTCCAATAAGGCCCGAGCTACGGGTCTCCAGACCAGGTCAGCAGGTCCAGTCAGGAACCTCTGGACGAACCGGAGCCTTTAAATGGAAAACTAATATGTGTGGATCAAAAATACATATGTAAGACTTTTTTCTGTAATTAGATTTTATTTACATGTATATGAAACGGAACACATTTGTGTGTGCATTGAAAAACACAAGTGTGGATCCGGAAATACAAGTGTGAATCCTTCTGTGTGCATGTGTGTATTATGAGACTGTTCTGAGCCCATACTTTAACCCTGCCCTTTTCCAACCAAGGCCCCCAGGTAACAACAAGCTGTCAATACTGCCCTCTCCTACTGCTAAGGCCTCACTTTTCCCCCAGTTGACTCGAGCCGATGAGATTTTGCAAAAATTGCTCACAATTTCAGTTAAAACATTGATGTCATCTTGTTTTTTAACAAAGACCATTATGTCATCCGCATACGCAGACAATTTAAAAACATCCCTACAGCCAGGAAAAGAGAAACCCTGTAACTTTGACCCGGTGTAAAAAGGGCTCTATGGCCAGGGAGTAGAGCATCCCGGACAAAGAGCAGCCCTGTCGGACTCCTCTCTGAGCTTCTAAAGGAGCACACAAACTACCGTTTATCTTCAGTACACTCTCAATGTCCCTGTACAAGACCTGGATCTTGGCTATGAGACCAGAGCTGAACCCAAAAGCTTCCAGCGTCTGCCACAAGTACTGGTGTCCAACTCGGTCAAAAGCCTTTTCTTGGTCTAGAGAAATCAGACCAAGGTCACAGCCCAATGAACCGGAGAGGTCCAAAACATCTCGAATTAGAGTCACGTTGTCAGTTATCAACCTGCTGGGTACACAGTATGTCTGGTCTACGTGAACAACATGCTCCATCACTTTCCTCAGCCTCGTCGCTAACACTTTGGAAAGCAGCTTGTAGCTTGTTGTGTTCCCCTTCATCCTTCTTCAGGACCAGAAGCACCTGTCGCCTAAAAGACACAACGTGCTTGAGGTGCGGGGATTTACAGCCCAGGGGGATCAACTTAATGGGAGACGCAAGCTGCCCGTGTCGAGCCAGCTCTCTCTCCAACAACTCGTTTCTCTCACCACTGGGATAATTGGGTCCCCTATTAACATTTGCTCCCGTTTAGCATTATGGTGTCATAGCCATAGACTATAAAAGTCTTACCCAAGGCTGAATCATAAACTAAAATGTATATGTATGTATAAAGGGTTACGTCCTTAGCTGGCTAATAAGTAGCAAGCTAAGCTACCAAGCACACAAACACCTGCGAACGGGGTTAACATGTATAATATTATAATTTTAGACTTCTTGGAAGTTCTGTTAGTACATTCAAGCGCACAGCACAACATTTTAATTGTCTGGTATTTGTAACAATATTCCCTAAAAGGCACAATCACCACGAACACGGCTAAAGGGTCAAGTACAGTAACTACAACTAACTAACGTTGTAGCCTCTATGGTTGTAGCCGAGCAGAGTGGACAAGTTGCTGTTAGCTGACAGTGAGGCATGTACATGTCCATCAAAGTGACCACGCCCTAATTTATGCAAAAGCTTTAAGGCTTAATATTAATTAAACAGATGAGTTGAGAAACAATGCACCCCCCACACAGTAGTCATGAAGGGGGAATCTAACTATACAGAGAATATGGTTTTTTGAACCACGATGTAAACATGTTTATTTCTGCTGTACAGTTGGGCATTTTAACATGGGGGTCTATGGAAATTGCTCCCTTCTGCAGCCTGCTCCTACTGGCTACTAGATGAACTGCAGTATGTGGCACTTCCGTATTGGCGTCCCGGTGAGCTTGGTGTCAGCAGGGACCGTGTTGTTAGCATCTGGTTAGCTAGCTGCACTAACGGACATCAGCTGTTTGTTCCACAACAAGCTGGAGGAGAGTCCTCTCCTCTCAGACTGAGAGACTCAGGTGAGCTAAAGGACTCGCTGAGGGTTTAGATAATTAACACCTTCATATGATCATTATAGTTATAAAAAAACAAGAGATTAAAGGAAAAACAGTTATGAAATACTATATGACAGTAAAACAAGAATACAGTTTGAAAGGGGAGTGATTTGTAAAATATCCATAAAGAAAAAGAACATCTGTTTTGAAAGTAATAAGTTACATTACAATATTACTGTCTCTGAACTACTTTTGAGTTACTTTCACCAAAATAACCTTAAAAGAATGGCTAGGTATTTTAAATGCTGAAATGTAGTTTAGTGCAGCTCATTATACATCCAGTGAAGGGCAATGTGGTATAGCATAACAACTGTGTAGGCCCTTAAGGCTACTAACAACTTGTATTACACGGCTTAGTTCAGTGCTTCTCAAAGTGTGGTCCGCGGACCACTGGTGGCCCGTGAGCGCCCCCTAGTGGTCCGTGAGTATATTGGTAACATTTCACATTTGAAATAAATAAATTAATTTAGGTTTTCCGCACTCTCGCGGGAATATCTCCGCAATGGAGCAAGGTTAAGTTGCATATATCAGTTGCATGATATAGCCCAGGGCAACACCTTCATCACACATGTTGCCACTTGTTTGTACCATTTTCAGGCGATTTGTAATCTGTTAGAAAAATGATGTGTTTTTTTATATTTGTGGAGTTAGGTGGTCCGCGAGTGTTTTTTTATTGGTTAAGTGGCCCTTGGTATGAAACAATTTGAGAAACACTGGCTTAGTTGAATACTCGATTCTGATTGTAACTTCTTAACATGTGACACGTTGTTAATCCAGTAGTACAGACCACTGTCAAGGACTATAATGAAGGTTGCTAAGGAGGATCAAGAAAGAGAAAGGAAAAGAGGTTAAAAGACGGAGCGCTGGACGTCAGATAAATCACCAGAAGAAGGCAGACAGGAAGTAAACAATAACAGGACACGGAATGGGCTCTGTAGTTTGTTTAGTATGTGGCCATGTACAGGCCCGGGTCCAGAACAAAATGACTCAGGGTGCCTCTGAGATTACAGGGGGCGCAGCAGCAGCAGGTTTACATGAGCAATAGTGGCCGGCAACAGCAATGAGGTCCCCAATGAACAGATTATGGCCTTTGTTATGTTTTGAAACCAAGCAAGTGAGAACATTTCAAGTGAGTTAAAAGTGCAATCCTGAAATATTTCATAAAGTCCAAAGTGGACTATGGCAAAGAAAAGCACAAAAGCTTCAAAACTGTACTGATAAAACAAATGAGAACATCTTGTAAATCAAGGCAAATATTATTTAAACCAGCTCATGGTTTGAAAAGGCAAACATTGAAAAGCAAAAGTATTATTAAAACCATGTACTAATCATCACCTTGGTCCCATCATATACTCTGGGAAGAGAATATTTACTGTGCTTGAAAACTGGATCACATCATCATGTGAGGTTGACTTTGTGACCTGGAGAACATTTCAGCTGCAACATCAGCTTGTTGATAAGGATATGAGATCTTTTTGTAGCCATTCGTGGTGAAGGCATCTGTGCTATTGTATGCATTATGTTTGACCCCAACATTTCTACAGGCATGGCAGAATATGGCACTATTTTCACATGAATATTCCATTGTCTATTTTTAAACCACAAGCTGCAAGATGACCGCCTAACCCCACTGTACAGGCGGGTACTTGTTTAGATATACCTGGGCAGGCTCTGTTTTGCCGTGGTATCCTAGCACCTGCGGGCCACAGAGGGGCAGCGTTGTTTCGGGCGACGAAGACTGCTGCTCCGGGGGCGAGGGCGGCGAGTCAGGCGAGTCAGGCGGGAGTAGGGTTGCCAACTTCCAGAAATGGAGAAACGGGACACGCGCAAAGATTTTCGGGTTTCTGGCGGATTTAGTTACTTTTTTAGTTACTCCACCTCCTCACCTGCTGCGACCTCGGTGGGAGGAGGACACAGCTCTTTTAGAATATCCCGAACAGTTTTGGGGCCAAGCACATTGGCTGTTATCATCTTAGCCTTTGTTCTTCCACATTGCATTTTCTTTGCAGTGTTCAAATCACTAAACATGGCACTTGCCCGCTTATTACTGCAGTCCATGCTGCTGTAACTCAAACCATGCTTAACTGTGTGATACACTGATGTTACCTCACATGCAGCAACTTTGTCTTGTTCTGCAGTTGAACTGCCGAAGAATTTAGTTATATTTGATGCACCTTTATTTTATATTGCTCGCTTGTGCTGTGCCAGCATGCTGTTTCAGGTCGTTTTCTCCACCGTGACCCATTGAAATGTCCCTCCGACACAAGGTGCAGAAGACCCGAGACTGATTGATTGAATTGATTGAAAAGTTTATTAACAGCTTGTATATTGGGTACAGTACAGTACAGCTCAAAACATACAATTGTTAAGGGGATGCAGACCAGAGAAAGACTTTCGTCTTGTTTACCTCAGGGTCTCCCATTTCCAATTCATCATATCATTTAAGACATGTAAGACATATTTGACAAACAGATGGGTTATTTACAATTTACATACAGGTGGTTTTTTACATACAGATTTCTTATTTACAATTTTCATTTTAGATTTCGTTCTAATACATCCTAACCGGACATTTAAGACCAACCAAGTCTACAGATATACAGTTAGTAACAGAGCCTAAAATGCGAGTATATACATAGATGGGGGGGGGGGGAAGCTGTCCATTGTACGACAGGTTGAGATTTGTACCATTACCGGGGCCAGTTTTGCAATGCTCTCCCCCGAAGGTGCTCTTTAAGAGAGGCTTTGAAGGTAAGTATAGTTTTACTTTCCTTTACAGTTGTGGGAAGAGCGTTCCACCTTGATGTGGCATAATTGCGAAACGTGTATTCCCCCTTTTTTGTGCCAAATCTGGGTTTCACATGATTTGTGGAGCTCCCTCTGGTGTTATGATCATGGTATTCCTTGACCTTTGGGAAGAATTTTGACATGTACATGGGTACCATAGAGCCATAGTAGTGGATCTTGTAGACCAGGCCCATTGCAAGAAGCTGTACTCTGTTGTCTACTCTAAGCCATCCTAGGTTGTCAAAGTGGGCAGAGGTGAGGTGGGTTCTAGATGAAAGGTCAAGCAGTAGTCTGACCAGTTTATTTTGCGATGTTTGAAGTTTTATTTTTGGCGCCTTGGAGGTGCTATGGTACCATGACGTGCAAGCATAGTCATAGTACCCTTGAATGAGGGCTCCTGCCAGAGTCTTCAGGGTGTTTTTGTTTACCGGAGAGGAGATCCGGTATAGGAATCTAGTTCTTTGATTGACTTTTTTTATTACATTGGATGCCATTTTGTCACAGGAGAGGTTTGCCTCAAGAATAGATCCTAGGTATGTAATTTCCTTCTTACTTGTGACAATAATGTCGCCCACTGCAACTGAAAAGTCGTCGGATTTGCTGAGATTATGTTTTGAACCGAAGAGAATGGACTCTGTTTTACCCAGGAGTAATGATAATTTATTATCGGCGAGCCAGGTGCAGATTCTGCCGAGCTCGGAGCTGAGGGTTTTTTCAACCTGCAATCTGCTCCTGTCCGAGACCAGCAGGGCTGAGTCGTCCGCGAACAGGAACAAGTTGCAGTCACATGCTGATGACATGTCATTTGTATAAATTAGGAACAGTAACGGACCTAATATGCTTCCTTGTGGAACACCACAGCTCACTGGGAGGGGGGGGGGACAGAGTACCGTTTACTTCCACCATCTGTTCTCTCCCCTCCAGGTAGGATTGCATCCAGCTCACCGATAGTTTATAGACAGACCTCCACTCACGGGCTTTACCCAACTGTGTTTGTTGTAAGACACAAGTCTTTTCTTTTTAGAAGGGCCCAGAACCACATCTTCTCTCTCTTCTCCTCTTTCATTATCACCTCCTCCACCGTCAGCGCTCATTTTCCCACACGACTGAACAGGCTGACATGCCACACAAACAATGATGCCGTGATTTTCTCCGGTGGGCCGCAATCACACACACACACACACACACACACACACACACACACACACACACACACACACACACACACACACACACACACACACATACACACACGTGCGAGCATTGTGCCTGCCCTGTCAACTGAGCGGTCCTAGCGCCCTTCGCATACAGCACACAAACACACAGGCACGCAGCCAGACACACTGAATTGCGCGCAAACAGAAAAATATTTTAAATTTTTCCCTTTACACGGGAGTCCGGGACAAACAAAGTCCCGTACGGGACACGCCCCTTTTGGCTCAAATACGGGGCGTCCCGGCTAATACGGGACGGTTGGCAACCCAAGGCGGGAGTAAGCTAGTGTCCACAACGGAGGGTAACGTGATGTCCCCATCCGACCTGTTGCTACTGTCTGCAGTAGACGCAGTGTTGCTGGCGTTTAGTGATGGTTTAACCATTTCCGTATAAATGATTATCCACAGATGTGTGTCGCTGCTGTGGAAGCACTTTGGAAATGATGCATGCGCAGCGGAGCAAGTCACGCGCACCTGACACAATTTGTTGTTTGTATTTTTCGCTCCCTTCTCTCTTTTGAATAGAGGGTGCATAACATTCAACTGCCCCGAAGATCCCGACAAGAAGCCTGAAGGGTAAACACCAGGTTTACTAATCTAGCCGCACAATTTGTCTGGTGTCGGAATGTCTCGCTATGTTAGTTACGCTACATTCTTAAAAACACCATTTCATTTTGGGTTGAAATGTGCTGTAACTGCGTTACTGAGCATTGTAACGTGTAATATATTACCCACATGTCATTAGTAATGCGTTACATTACTTCGTTACAGCAAAAAGTAATATATTACTGTAACTATTACACCCAACACTGGCCAGCATTCACTATACCAGAACCCTGGAACTAGCTCACTGTTGGAATGCAGTTGTTTTTAATGTTATAGATTACACCTTTTGCTTTCCTGCTATAACAAGATAAAATGTCTGCCGTGAAAAAATATCTATCCGGGCCTATGGCTAATCTTTGCTTCGGGCCCCATAGTATGGTAATCCGGCCAAGGTCCCTGTTTAATTGAATTGAAATGAATGCATGAGTTTCAGCAGACAATGATAGCCTCCCATGATGATCCTAATGAGGCGTTCAGCACCGGCAAATCCAATCCAATCGCTATGTCAACAGCAGAATTGTAATTGTGTTGTTATTAAATGTGAACAGATTGATGCAATAACTAAAAATGAGTTGCATGTGGACCAGCTGAATCCTGGAGTCCACTAGGGGAAGTTTCTTTGACACGTCATTAACCATTATCCATGTAGACTGGCGGTGTGAGGGGAGAGACAGAGAGGGGGGGGGGGGGGAGCTAAATGAGGAGCAGGGCTGTGTTAAAGGATTGCAAATTCAAAGTGGTTTGTGAAACGGGGAGACTGAAGGTCCCTCCCCCTCCTCCACCCCCCCACCCCCCACACCGTGCTGCAGTCAGCCCCTCTCTGAAGCACAGAGCTGAAGCTGAGCGCAGCTCCCGTCACATTCTCTCTCCTCCTCTTGAGAGGCTCGCTGTGGCTGCTTTCCCAGAATGACCTTGCTGTGAGAGTGACCGCGCTCCCATCACACTGCATTGGATTATATTATTGGAGATGTTTCTCTGTTGTGCGATGTTCCTATAGAGCATGTGCTGGAATGAGCATTTGGACAGGAGTGCTGTGAGTATGTAGGCGGATTACTGAGGACGCGCAGATACACGACGAGACGATCCGGACAGAACAAAGCTCGTGCAGATTTGTTCATGAGGAGGAAGAGGGACCATCTTTTATCTGTGCTCAACACCTAGGAGCCCATACCTGTTTAGCAGTTTTAGCAGAAGGAGATAAAGCCCGGTTTGATCTGCACTTTCCGTTTGGTATTTAAGTTTGGTTTGCAAACAGCAACTCCAGCCTCCTCTTATGTGTGTCTCCGTTCACACTCAGTTGCATGAGGATCATTTTGGATTAGCATGGTAGAGAAATACAAATCATTTCCCTAAGGCTTCTTTAGTTGGAGCAGTTTGATGCATTTGGTTGTCAGCTCTTAAGATACAGTACAATTCCGCCGATGCCCTTCATGTAATTCATTTTTCTGAATGTGCTTCCATCTGTGAGGATCTAGTCGCACATGGGAATAGATTCCTCCTGACCCACGCACACTTCCACCACCGTATTAAAGTATTGTACTGGAGAAATAAACGGAGCTATGGCTGGGCTCCTCCGAAGGACCCTTCCCCGCTTCTCTCTGACCCTCACTGTCCTCCTCTCCTGCTCCTGCCCGGTTCTAGGCAAGAAGAAGCTCTACATCGGAGCCCTGTTCCCCATGAGCGGAGGCTGGCCGGGGGGACAAGCCTGCCTCCCCGCCGCTCAGATGGCTCTGGACCTGGTGAACAGCAGGACCGACATACTGCCCGACTACGAGCTGGAGCTGATACACTACGACAGCATGGTGAGTGACCAACAGATGAGTGCTCCTGCAGCCACTCCCTGCATCTCTGAATACATTGTAATGTATGTTGATCTGAGGGACAAAAGGTTGGATCGTCACTTTAGAATACACAGTAGCAGGAATTCAACTTAACACAATAGAAAAGGACCTGTAGAATATGCAACATTCATGCAGTCAGTACTGTGAGCATGTTCTAACCCATAACTGGATCGAGTAAGATCTTTAATTGCATAGATAAAGTGTCATTTTGGTTTGGGTAGTGCACATTTAGATCATTCAAATAGGATATCCTTTGTTCGAAAATATAAACTAACTCATTTGATTTGATGGTCAGTTGGTGATGCTTTATGGACCAGTTAAAGCCAATCATACAACAACTTTTGGGTTGCCAGGTTGTGAAGACTCCGTTTTCATTGGTTAAATCATTTAACTCCAAATTGCTGGACTGCTAATGATCTGGACCAACATGATTCATGACATTACATTTGATTTGATTGAACTGACACTTATATCTAAAGGGACTTACACAAAGCCAATGCCGTAGACATGCCTACGGGAGCCAATGGGGTTCGGTGTCTAGCCCAGGGACCTTTCAACATGTCGTGAGGAGGAGGGATCGAAACGCTGACCCCCTGATGTGCAGATCAGTGTACCAACCCCCTGAGTTTCAGCGAAAAGACACATAAAAGCTAGGTGAAGGACACATTGCACATTATCTACCGATCAGAAGATCTCAAGCAGAGTCCACACAGCAGACAATGTGGTATATCTTTTCACTCTACTCCATATTACAGTTTCCACATCATGTAAAGCCATCAGAAGGATGATTGGCAACCATCTGTGTGTTTTAAAAGATACCATTGAGTATGGTTGTAGGCCCAGAGAACTGTTCTACATATACAGAGCAGCAAAACAACTACATGTGTGGTCTTGTTTAAAGAGCGCAGCTAAACATCCCACACGTGTTCAGACAGCCCCACTCCCTGCCTTCCTGTCTGCTCCACACAAACTCTCAGCCTCATCTGTGTCTCACGGCTTTCACTCAACCTCCGAACATTATGAAAGCAACAGAACAACGTGTGAATTCAAACGTGATCTGTGCAGGGACATAGACTAATAAACAATGCCATGCAAGAAACACAATTAGAAACTGAACCAAATTGAAACAAAGAGAAATAGAAAATGTTGAATGCTGATCAAGTCAAATGACACTATATCAAACAGTATGGCTCTGCTTTGCTGAATACCTTACTGGATACTGTTCACTTCTTTCGTCCTTACCTGCATCTCACAAGTTGTATTTGAAGAGCCTATATGTTGATATATTCATTGATTTGAACAGGGACAGTGCACATTAATCAACATTTCTGTAGATGTGCTAGGGTTAGCCAAGAGGCTATTTTTCATCTAGTCACCCTAAAGACACATTTCATATAATCAAGTTTTCGCCCAAAAAATGTTTATCACAAATTTAAATAATAAATCAAAGACCCAGATTGCTCAACGCTCAGTCATGCTGTTCAGCCGTGTGTCTCAGTTTATCATTTGAGCTGGGTGCAGTGGTGGCACATCAACAACACACATATTACATGTTCTGAAATGTGATCCAACTATTGTCAACATCATTTCAAATGACCACATAAAACCATACTTACATTTGTAACTACGGATGAATGAATGCATGGTAGATTTCAGAGGCAGTCTGTTTCAGAGGGCATGGAGAATGCAACAGAACTGAGTTTCTATTCCCATGTCTTGTTCAGGGACATGCCTCGGGATCTTTGTTTTTTGTTATAGCTTTTTTTATTTCTATATATAAAGGACTGAATACTACAGATTGGGACCTTAACCAGTTCATGAGGCCCTTATTATGCATTTTGGGGTTTTCCCTTTTCTGTAGTGTGTTATAGGTTTGAATGCATGTGAATGGTGTGCAAAGTTTTAAATCCCTGTGTTCAGTTTCTCTTCCACGCTGAAACGCCTCCATTGGACTCCTTTGTTTACTTCCATAATTCCATAGTGACATCACTATGTAACACTCACACTTCTATTGGCTAGCACTCCAACACATTGCACATGGTAGGCTAAGGGGTGGGACATCTCTAAGACTGGGCTCTGCTTTCAGACAGAGGGTGAAAAGAGGTGTGAGAACAATAGCTTTTTGAACACAGTAGAGACACTACATACATACATAGTTATATAAAGGTACTATACATAGTTTCTGTACGTATAACAAAACACATTCAAATGCTAATCATGCTTTAGTTGTAAAGAGAAAAAAATTGATAACCAGCATAATACGGATATGTTCATTATAAACATTCCTGTGAAGTGTTTAATTATGAATATGTTCCAGTTGCTGTTCCTCTAAGTTGAATTACAACAAATGTTTGGTCATTGTTATGAATATTGCATGGTACCAATCCAGCTATTTAGTAAGCGGCCTTTCCCATTTTACAATGTTCTGACTGGTCTTTAGAACACGGGGTAACAGCCAGCAATGAGCACCAGACCTGTGTGAGTCACTGGGCTTTAAAACATGGACCGTTAAAGTAACATGAGACACGAGTCCTTTCAACATACTGCATCACCGCACAGGAGCAGCTGTCACTAGTTGAATGTAACATGATGGACATCTATAGAGTGGCTTTAACTGGCACACATCCTAACATCGGCTCTCATGCTGTGTTAGACATGATTCAGGGTCAGAGTTGATTACATGTTGTGATGCTCTCAAGAGTTAGAAATAATGACACATCTGCGATTAAGGGATGTTTTTCTCCAACATCGTTCTGTTTGACTGGTCAGAACCCATGTGTGTTACTCCTCACTTGCAATTTGTCAAATAAATACTTTATTAATAGATCTGAACTCCTCACAGATCAGAGTTTGAACATTCCTTTTGATGTGTTTAATCTTGAAAGCCCCGGGTTTCTCTCTCTAAACATCTGTGAGAGGGAGATATATCCAAGCTTTCATCTTCAGTATCACTAGCGTTGTACAGCATCGCATACTAACCATCCTACATACTTAATCAGTATGTTCTGGATATCATATTCACATTTAAAACAATACTATGTAACCATCTGACCTCAAAACATTCAATCAAACATGTTTAGCAGCCTCTACATCATAACAGGTGAGGGGGAAGTTAAGAAGAAAAAGGGTATCTGTATTCCTGTACTGTTACATAAAGAGACATCATCAGATTACTGGAACATTGCTTTTAAATGTTGGTTTCTTCTTTTCTAAGCACACGTCTTTCTGCTGTCTTTACATAAAACATCTTATTGATATTTATTTGTTCTTCTCTTTGCATTTGATATTGAGGTTATCCAAAAGTAACGGAAAATAATCAGGGGACATTAGTTACATAGTTTGTTACTTAGATATCTGATTACTGTTAACATGTTAGCAGAAACCCTCCCAACACTGGTCATTGGCTACAGCCTCGCTAAATTGTTGTTTTTAATATTGGATGGATAATAAATATGAACTGGTTTCTTTTTGTATCTGATGAAAAGTTTGTGACCTTATTTCTGGTCATAAGTAATATAATCATAACAAATGCATGTGTAAGCTATGGCTGTCATTATGTGGCTTTACGTAAGATATTACCAGTATTCACACGGAGTCACGTGGTTCTGCATCACATGACTGTCTTGCTTGAATATACTTCAGTGTGGATATCGTGCTGGTGCAGTCAAATGACTCACATTTCAAAAAATGTCGTAATAAATTGGAGCAGATTCCTGTCTGATTCTCACATTCAGCCTTTCCTCACACACACACACACACACACAAACACACACACACACACAAACATGTGCGCTCACTCTGACAGTGATTGGTTCGAGCTGCTCTGCATTGGATCCCCACTTCAAGAGCCTGGAGTTGGCATGACAACAGTAACCAGGGCAACTGCGGTTCAAACAAACAAATATTTGGCTCGAAGGGAAACGTCGAGATCATGCACCTAGTGTCGGAGCACAAACAGGAGCAGATGGCTGCGTGATTTTGGCTGGTCTGTTCTGAGAGAGCCATATTGAGCGGAGTTAGCCAAATGTAAGAAGTGCTGTCCGGAGCTGTCACTGATCCCAGACCTTTACAGACCACTACAGAACTCTAGAGACCTCCACAGCACCCGGCACCTCTGACAGTGCTGCAAAATATAATATAATATGTATACAGTATATACCTAATAGAACATCCTGCAGAGTGGGGATGAACTAGGCTTCCAGAGAGCTGTTAGTAAGTCAGAATTCCTTGGACGATGCAAATGTCACTGGACTTTTTTAGATGAAATGGCTCCAAAGGGATGAACGTGGAAATGTTGGTGCTTGTATCCACTTTCCACCTAAGATTGTCACAGCTATCCTCTGATCTCAGTACAGCTCCGCATGCTGCAGTGCCCGAGAGGCAACAACACAAAGTACTTCACCAGTCAGTCACTGCACATCTCTCCAGCTTTCCCCTGAGATCAGGCTGGAAGATCTGCAGACTCTTCAGGGCTGGACGTTGACGGTAGGTCCCAGAGGTTCACGATGTGAGAATGTGATGCGGGGGGTCAGCTACAGTATCTCATTTGAATGTGTTGGTGATTTCCCCGGAGTGCAGGGTTATTGAGTCTACCGCACAGCTCGGGATTACAGCGCCCCACTTTACAGACCAATCTGTTTAATTCAGGGCTGAAGTGAGCAGCTTCCTGACCGCTGCTTGTTACCGAGCGGTTGACTCTGTGGCATTAGGGGGGGGCGGAGGACATGCCTCTGCAGCCTCCTCTAACTGCACACAAATAGATATCACCTCAGACAGGATGTAGATGCTTTCAGCAGCTGGTTGCTAGGAAACAGTTGGGTCCAAGTTTACATGCTGTCAGCTATTGATGTTGGCACACACTGCAGCAACAAATTAAGTGCAGCCCGTTTGAAATGTTTGTGCTTTTACCTGAAACAGTTTCTCCCTCATTACCCCCGACAGAACTGCTTCAAACGTTCAGTGGGACATCAGTCGGGGTATTTTCTTCCCATTTTTTTTTTAAACTTCAAGGATCTTTAGATGGAGTGCTTCCATAATTGATTTTAGACTCAAGCCAAACTGTTTAATATGAATGCATGTTACATTCAAATCTTAAGAGGGGCTATTTTGTTTTGCCTTTACAATGACATATTGAATGAAACCCCTGTCATCTCAGTCAGTAATCTGGTAGTAGGTAGGAGTAGTATTTGTTGTTAAGAACAATTACAGAATTATGGAAATATACACCTACTTTAAGACCATCTCCGTTAATGGGTAATCAATGACCAATAGCCATCTCTCATAAGTAAACCCACTGGCCTTTGTACTCAGAAATCATTCACATGATGTCTATCTATGCCAGTTTAGCCATATCAATTATTTTTCTAAAAGCATTTATTTTTCAATTTGTCAAAGGTGACATGTTCAGGAAATTCAGAAATGTAAAAATTCTGTACCATTTAGAATATCTATATCTATTTCTCTATCTATTTCCAAGGACCTGCAGACACTCTTGGTGGTTTAGAATATATTGGACTGTCTGCTGGGGTTTGTTTAGACACAATGGGAGCAATAGACTGAGAAATGTGTTGAAATATTTGAAGGTGTCCTGTACGTATGCCAGGTATGTATACTGTCCAGTTTAAGACATAGATGAAATGAATGTGGAGGGAACTGAACACAGGATGGAAGACGATGTAGCACACAGCTAAAAACAGAAGGTTTTGTGAAAGGCAATGTTCCTCAGTGCACATGCAACATAACATAATAGAGAGCTGAGGCATAGCCAGCGAGTGGGGGGGGGGCAGGCAATGTGAGGCACGTTCCAAGGTCACCCCCATCTCCGGAGACAACATATCTCTGTGTGGAGCTAAAGGAAAACATTTACCCACAAGTCAACCCCATTATCTGTATCTTTCCATTTACAGCCCATAGTCAATGGAAATCAATAGGCTATTTAAATGATAATGGTGGAGGTGTGGTAGCCATTTTTCATTTAACGCTCATGTTTGGATAACTTTTGGTAATTGATTAGGGTCTTTCGTCATCAGGTCATTGACATTTATCATTGTGTCATATTCCTGCACACAGACCAGTTTCCAAGCACACACAAACTCTTTTGATGAGAAGAATACCCAGAATAAGAAAACAATGATTATGCAAATCCGTGATTGATCAGTTATGTGAGAACAGGGTTCTAGTTGCTCAACCCCATGTTTTGAACATCATGACACATATGCATGATGACTTAAATGTGATAGAAATGTCTAATATTGATTCAAACAGCTTTTGTGAAATGACACAGGGCTTGATAGCAATGGTTGTGCTTGACAACCATTTGAGAAATGGGGGACCAGTTCTTGGGTTCGGCAAGGGGTAAACTTAACTCATTAATTGTTTAAATACTGCAAATACTTTTTGCTCTTGAACACAGCTGGTTTCCTCTCAAAAAGCACAAAGAGAAGGTACAGTCACGGTGTGAATGCACCTGAGTGCCTTTTAAATGAACTACAGTTTTAATCATAATTACATTACCAGCAAAGTAAAACAAGTCATTTCACAGGGGAGCAAGAAGAAGTACTGCAAATAAAACATCCTCCAGTAAGCCAATAGGAAAAGCCCTTTAGCACAAATGTGTTTAAATGAATGAATGAAATGTTATATATACACATTACATTACATTGCATTTAGCTGACGCTTTTATCCAAAGCGACTTACAATAAGTGCGTTCGACCAACAAAATACAAACTTGAAGAAAAACAGAATCATATAAGTACATCAGGTTTCATAGAGCAAAAACATTTCAAGTGCTACTCAACTGGCTTTAGATAAGCCAGTCCTTTATTAGTATATAAGTGCTTAGTAATTCTATCGCTCGAAGTGGAGTCGAAAGAGATGAGTTTTCAATCTGCGCAGGAAGGTGTGTAAGCTATCTGCTGTCCTGATGTCAATGGGGAGCTCATTCCACCATTTTGGAGCCAGGATAGCAAACCCACGTGTTTTTGCTGATGGGAACTTGGGTCCCCCTCACAGCGAGGGTGCAGCGAGTCGTTTGGCTGATGCAGAGCGGAGTGCACGTGCTGGGGTGTACGGTTTAACCATGTCCTGGATGTAGGAAGGGCCAGATCCATTCGCAGCATGGTACGCAAGTACCATTGTCTTGAAGTGGATTCTAGCAGTTACCGGAAGCCAGTGGAGGTAGCGGAGGAGCGGAGTGGTGTGGGAGAATTTAGGAAGGTTGAAGACCAGACGAGCCGCTACATTCTGGATGAGCTGCAGAGGTCGGATGGCACATGCAGGTAGACCAGCCAGGAGGGAGTTGCAGTAGTCTAGGCGTGAGATGACGAGAGCCTGGACCAGAACCTGTGTCGCTTTCTGGGTCAGCTGGGGACGTATCCTCCTGATGTTGTAAAGCGTGTATCTGCAGCAGCGGGTTATAGCAGCGATGTTTGCAGTGAAGGACAGGTTGTTATCTAGGATCACACCCAGATTCCTTGCAGTCTGAGTTGGAGAAACAACAGAGGTGCCGATGTTGATTGTCAGGTCAAGAGTGGGACAATCTTTTCCCGGAAGGAAAAGCAGTTCAGTCTTGTCAAGGTTGAGCTTGAGGTGATGAGCAGACATCCACTGAGAGATGTCAGCTAGACAAGCAGAGATGCGTGCTACGACCTGGGTCTCTGAGCGGGGAAAGGACAGAATTAATTGGGTGTCGTCAGCGTAGCAGTGGTATGAAAAACCATGCGGGCTAATGACAGATCCGAGCGAGTTTGTGTACAAGGAGAAGAGGAGGGGACCAAGAACAGAGCCCTGAGGGACCCCTGTAGTTAATTGACAAGGGTCGGACTCCGACCCTCTCCAAGTGACCCTGTAGGTACGGCCTTTGAGGTATGAGGTGATGAGGGAAAGTGCAGAGCCTGAAACTCCAAGTTCTTGGAGAGTGCGAAGGAGGATCTGATGATTCACCGTGTCGAATGCAGCTGACAGGTCCAACAGGATGATGACAGAGGAGAGGGAGGCTGCTTTAGCAGTGTGCAGTTCCTCAGTGACAGCAAGGAGGGCAGTTTCTGTGGAGTGACCTGCCTTGAAACCAGACTGGTCCGGATCCAGAAGGTTGTTCTGATGGAGATAACAGGAGAGTTGTTTAAAGACAGCGCGTTCAAGTTTTTTAGACAGGAACGGGAGGAGAGAGACAGGCCTGTAGTTTATAACATCAGACGGGTTGAGAGTGGGTTTCTTTAGGAGAGGGTTTACTCTTGCCTCCTTGAGACTATTTGGAAAGTGACCAGAAGTTACAGAAGTGTTGATGAAATGGGTGAGAAACGGTAGAATATCAGGAGCGATAGTCTGAAGGAGGTTTGAAGGGATAGGGTCCAGAGGACAGGTGGTAGGGCGGGCAGAGGTAATGAGGGTAAGAACCTCACTTGGAGAGAGAGGGGAAAAGGAGGTTAGTGTGTGGGTGAAAGGAGGGTCTGGTGACCCAGCGGTGAGTAAAGGTGAGTCAGAAAAAGAAGAGCGAATATCATCAACCTTTTTTTCAAAGTGGTTAACAAAGTCGCTTGACAGAAGTGAGGAGGGGGAAGGGGCTTTGGGGGGGTCCAGGAGGGAGGAGAAGATGGAAAATATTTTTTTGGGATTGGAATAGGAAGATTGGATCTTATCTTGAAAGAAAGTGCTTATTGCCTGAGAGATCGAAGCAGAGAAAGAGGAGAGGAGAGCCTGATAGGTTAGGAGGTCGTCACAGTGTTTGGATTTCCACCGTTTCCGCTCTGCTGCCCGAAGGACGGTTCTATTAGCACGCAGCGCGTCATTTAGCCAGCGAGCAGGAGGGGACTGACGAGTCTGCCGAGATGTGATAGGACAGAGAGAGTCCAGAGAGGAGGAGAGAGGAGAGTTTCTACAGCCGAGTTTGGAGGCAGGAGTTGGAACGAGTCAGAGGAAGGGAGGGCTGAGAGCACCGATGAGGCAAAGGTAGAGGGGGAGAGGGAACGAAGGTTACGGTGGACAGGTGCAGGATGAGAAGAGATTAGTTTGTTATGTTTGGAAAGGGGTAGAGAGAATGAAATGAAGAAGTGATCGGATGTGTGGAGCGGGTTTACAGAGAGGTTAGAAGTAGTGCAGTTCCTTGAGAATATGAGATCAAGGACATTGCCAGCTTTATGAGTTGGTGGGGATGGAGACAGTGAGACAGCAAAGGAGGTTAACAGAGATGTTAGTTCCTCTATCTTCCCTGTCTGGAGGTTGAAGTCTCCGAGAAGTACAGCGGGAGGGCCAGTTTCAGGGATGTGTGAGAGGAGATTATCTAATTCCTCCAAGAAGTCCCCCAAGGCACCTGGTGGACGGTAGAGAACAACAATGGTTAATTGTATAGGATGGGTTACTGTGACGGCATGGAATTCAAAGGTGGAAGGAGTGAAGTTAGGTAGCTTGAAGAGGGAACAGCTCCATTTGGGAGAGAGCAGGAGACCAGTGCCACCTCCTCTGCCAGTGGGTCTGGGTGTATGGGAGAAGGAATATGCTGTGGAGAGAGCTGCTGGGGTGGATGTGTTGGATGGAGTAATCCACGTCTCAGTGAGAGCAAGGAAATCCAGGGACTGCAGGGAAGCGTAGCCAGAGATGAAGTCAGTCTTAGGAACAGCTGAATGGCAGTTCCACAGGCCGCTTGAAACTAGATGTTGGATCTCAGTGGAGCATGTGGGATAGACGAGAGCAGGCTGGTTATATCGATTACGAGATACACGGGGCCAGTGATAATTGCGAGAGGACACATGAACAGGAATGGAGAAAATACACATGATTATAATAATAATAATAATAATGCATTACATTTTTTATTAGAGCGCTTTTACAGGTGCTCAAAGCGCTTTACAAGTACACATTACACATATTAGACATGTAAGAGTCATTACTGCGGACAATACCCACAGGAGCAAATGCGGGTAAAGTGTCTTGCCCAAGGACACAACGGCCTGACGCAGTGGCGGCCGAGGCGGGATTCGAACTGGAGTTCACCAACGCCCCTTGATCTGATGACCAACGCTCTAACCACTGCGCCACCACCGCCCATAAAGCATAGCATGAGGGGCTAAACAACCAAATAAAATAAAACACCAGAGATACTTAGCTCAATCAAAGTAGGATTTGCCTCCTCTTTGCCACCCTTGTGACTCCAGCAGGATTCTATTGTCTTCGTCTGTCTGACGCTCCAGGAAAGAGCTACCTAAAATGGACACCTGATTGCTGAGTTCTCACAGAAGTGGGGCCACGCCCCTTTAATTAGTTAACTCTCTGCAGCTGGTGGCCCTCAAAAGGAAATCTAGACTGGCTCCCTCCTGAGTTGCTATTGTGTCTTTTCAGTGGCCCAATGGTTTTACAATTACATTAAACCCTAAGTTATAAAGTTATGAGTTAACCCTTAATACAGTTACACCTACTCAATAAAGCTCTTAGTATTCTACAAATGTTTAAATCAAAGTTAACCCTAGCAGTCAGTTAGTTCAGTTTTAAGGTTTCAGTCAAATTACTTGTCCCAAGTTTCTGCCTGACAGATACTGTAGCGGTTTTGAGATTTAAAATCACAATTTCAGTCAGATCAACTACAGATCATTTATACAGAGTACACACACTGAAACAGAGAAGTCTAAAAACAGAATGTTACTCACACCATTCTAGAAGTCACCAGTTGTTATCCTGTCAAAATCAAGTTGCACATATACTATATATAGCCCAATATCTAAAATGATACATTAGTCGCTGGTGCCTTTACAGAGCGTTATCAGTCAGTCAGGTTACAAGCAACAATCCCAAGAAACCGCGCAATTAATGTGGACAAATTGAAGAATCCTTGTGCAGAGCGAGAGAGGAGTTCCTCATGTCTATTCAAGGCTTTCGGCCCCTAAATCGATCTGTTGTTTTGTCTGTCTGACTTTTGTTTTGTTATGTTTGTTTTTTGCCCTATTACTTGTAAAGCGACCTTGGGTCCCTTGAAAGGCGCTATATAAATCCAAGCTATTATTATTATTATTATTATTCTATGCATCTGCATAGACATGCAATAGATGTGGTGTTTATAGATTAAAAAGATAAAATATTTACAACATATATAGACTATATATAAAATGAAAAAGAAGGTGGATTCAAGCGGACATTCTTCCAGGTGCGGCCGGAAGAGCATCATAACTGGGGTCTGTTTCAAAGCAAGCCTGAGCCAGCCCTAACTCTAAGCTTTATCAAATAAGAAAGTCTTTAGAACTCAATGTCAATCCATGAGGTAGAGCTGCAAGTCAGTCTGATTACCATGCTTATCCAAATTAAATGTATTAGATTAACATACATACACTATTAGACTCTATAGGCTATTTGTTTGGTATGTTGGGTGTAGTGTGTTTCTTATACTGATGTCCTGTGTTCTGTGTGTCTCCACAGTGTGATCCAGGTGAGGCCACCAAGCTGCTCTATGACCTTCTGTACACGGAGCCCATTAAAATCGTGCTGATGCCAGGCTGCAGCTCTGTGTCCACGCTGGTGGCTGAAGCTGCCCGCATGTGGAACCTCATAGTGGTAAGATCTTTCCCCTCTCTGTTATTTCATCTCCAAAACATGAATCCATTCTTCTATTGTCATCTGCTTATCTGCGTTCGGGAAAACCGCAAGCTAATCATGGTTTTTCAGACCTCCCTCCGGCCAGCAAACATTTTCCTGCCAAGATGAAATAAATAATCTCTCCAACATTTCCTGGGTCTACCCTGGGGACAGCTGATATGGTGTCTCAAACTCCCTCTGGATATCTGAGCTAGTCGCAAATCTCTTATGCAGAGGGTAGCTTCAGGTAGGATCACTTGCAAAGGACAACTGCAATGGAAACATTTTAGACTTTGTACCGAGTATACGGCAAGAAGCAAAGTTCCTCCTGGATCAAGGGTTGTAAAGTCCTTTGAAACCACCAACACGGTCGGCCACTGGACAGCCACTATCCTCTTCCTCCAAGGGACTTTGAGAGGGCATTGAGCATTTTGATTACCTACCTAAGTGGATATGAAGCCTTTCACAAATTCTCTAAACGTGTCTCCTTTGTGAAGAAAGTGTAGGTCAGGTTCAGGAGTTTTTCAAAGACTGACACTGGGTCTGGACGTACAGCGCTTTGAACCAGACATAGCTCGGCTTACCTCTTTGCATAGAACAAGTTTTGGAACCTAACTCATCGAGAGGAGCTGGGCTCTTGCCTTTACAGAGGTGCCCAGGGTGAGAGGGGCTAGACTCTTACCTTTACAGAGGTGCCCAGGGTGAGAGGAGCTAGACTCTTACCTTTACAGAGGTGCCCAGGGTGAGAGGGGCTAGACTCTTGCCTTTACAGAGGTGCCCAGGGTGAGAGGGGCTAGACTCTTGCCTTTACAGAGGTGCCCAGGGTGAGAGGGGCTAGACTCTTACCTTTACAGAGGTGCCCAGGGTGAGAGGGGCTAGACTCTTGCCTTTACAGAGGTGCCCAGGGTGAGAGGGGCTAGACTCTTGCCTTTACAGAGGTGCCCAGGGTGAGAAGGGCGGACAGTTGTGGGAAGACTCTGGCTGTGTGACACTGTGTTGGATTTCACCCGGGATGTCCGAGGGCCGTCTCTATGTGACTGTGAGTAGTTTGAAGCAGGTTTCTGATGATTGTTTGTGCTTCTGCATTAGCAGCTCAGAATACCCAGCCTTTAGGAGTCTCTGGGAGAGGAAAGAGCAACAATGGAGCCATGAAGGAGAATCCTGAAGGGTTGGGGGTTGGGAGGATCAGCATGCCTGATCTGAACCTGAGTAGGGATTGGACCTCTGTGCTAGTCATAGATTGGTTATAGCAAATACCATTATCAATCATGGGGCGGTTCATACGTCTACTGAGCACCAAAACAAAGGCCAAAAACTAGGCCAAAGATGGATGATCAACGTCTTTGTCGTATCATCAGGTTGGTTGCTGAATGTCTTGGACACTCAGGTTGAGAGGAGCAGAGCTGTATATATTTTACTTGCTGCAAAATAACACAATAATGAATAAAAAGTTCTCTGGCCCTATGGTGCATTCAATCCCCGTATCAGCGTGGGTTTTCTTCCTCCGCCGGACAAACTAGGGTTAGAGAAAGTGGTGTGAAAATGTTTTATTCAGTCTATCATAACCGCAGCTTGTATATCTACAGTCGTCCTTCCATTTAGCGTTTTTGGATAATGCATACTGTGTTGCCTGTTGTTACCGAGAGCTGATTGCTCTCACATAGATATAGAAACTCCTTTTTTTCTGGACCTGAGTTGTAATCTTTGTGATGTGTTCAGGCACGACTTTTTGGCGATGACGCAGGAGTGAAAGGCAACAAAAGAGTCCACTCTGTCAAAACTAGTTCCTGGATGGTGTGAAGGCTTTAAGCTCTGGATTTACAGGTGACTGGTCCAGGTGTGCCCCGCCTCTGATGTAATAGCTCAAGATAAAAAGCTATATATAATGGATACACGGGATCATCATGTTGCTACTGCTGGGTAAGACAAGGCAAGGCAAGTTTATTTATATAGCACCTTTCAGCACCAGGCAATTCAAGGTGCTTTCCAAAAATGAAAGACATTCAGACAAAGGCATTTAAAAACAGTAAAAGATAATAAGAGAAACATTAAAAGAAAAACAAAAAATGAAAGACATTAAGAAAATGGCATTTAAAATCAGTCATTAAAAAGAAATGCTAATAAAATAAACATTAAAAGATAAAAGTTACAGTGCAGTCTAAGATATGAATAGTTCAATTCTTTAGGTTCTTGATTTTTAATTTACTCAAAGAACCTCCCTTTGGAAATCCGAACATTTCCGTCCAGATTTTTAATTTAGACTGTTTTCACCATGTTTTGCTCGCATGACATCCACAATCGGACCCTCAGGAGGGTGTACTAGCCCCCTACTCTGCTTTGCGTTCCATAACAAAGTCTTTAAGTGTTACCTGAACACCCCGTGTTACCAAAACACTATTTTTCACCCGTTGGTGATGTGATACTTGTTCCTCAGTACAAATCACCCAAAAACTGATCGTAAACCCGGGCTACGACGGATATCCCAAATATCCTACTTTCGAGCAGTCCCCCTCATAAATGTCATGGAGTTTAATTACGTTTACATTTAAAACATTAAAAGAAAAATAATACATGGATAAAAATTACAGTGCAGTCTAATGGCGCGTTTCCACTGCAGGCCTCGCTCGGTTTGGTTAGGCCTTATTAGGCCCGGCTCACTTTAATGCTGCGCTTCCATTACAGTTTAGGAACTGGGGTAGTTACTATAGTAACGCAGTGTAGGTGGAGCCGTGACGTCATCTTCAATGAGAGCCCCAGAAAAACAACACAGCCTTACAAACCACAGACTACCCGTGTCATGGCGAATACAGTCGCTGGTTTATTTATGTCTGTATAGGCCGTTGTTGTGAGTGTGGACGGTCGGAGCATATATAACGTTAGCTTAGCCAAGCTCCATTTAGAAAGCACGCATTTTAAAAGGGTTGTTCGCCTGCCGTCTGTCTGCAGACTTGTCAAAGCGTTAATTCATGGTTTTTACTAACCGATATCAGTATGTTGTTACTTCGGCATCATTTTGAAACGTGTATTACAATTAAATCACCGTCAGATATGTTCATCTTGTTGTAGTTGTAGCCCCCATGCCAGCGATTCTCTCTCTAGTTTAGCATACTCAACCCGACTCAGCCTGGTTGTTCCTGGCCCTAGAACCACGATTTAGTCGGGCCAGAAAAAAGGTGAAAAAGTAGCCCCGGGCCAAAACTAGGCCAAGTGGAAACGCAACCAAAAACGGGCCCCGCACGGCTCGGCACGCTTAAAGCGAGCTACCCGCTGCAGTGGAAACGCACCATTAGATATGAATAGTTCAATTAAAAGCAGCGACAAAAAGAAAAGTCTTCAGCCTGGATTTAAAAGTAGTCAGAGTTGCAGCGGACCTGCAGGTTTCTGGGAGTTTGTTCCAGATATTTGGAGCATAATAACTGAACGCTGCTTTACCATGTTTAGTTCTGACTCTGGGGACAGAAAGCTGACCAGTCCCTGGAGACCTGAGAGATCTGGATGGTTCATAATTTAGCAGGAGGTCAGAAATGTATTTTGGGCCTAAACCATTCAAAGCTTTATAAACCAGCAGCAGTATTTTGAAATCTATTCTTTGACACACAGGAAGCCAGTGTAAAGACTTCAGAACAGGAGTTATGTGATCCACTTTCTTAGTGTTAGTGAGGACTCGAGCAGCGGCGTTCTGAATCAGCTGGGTAGGGAAACAAATATCTGATATATAGGGAAACAAATATCTGATACAATGAAAGAGATGTATTTCCATTCCTTCACAGAGAGACAAACAACAGAAGGAGAATTCGGCAGTTAGCCTGACCAGTCAGAGTCACCATAGCCTCATCCCAATACCCCTCCTCGACTCCTCTCTTCCCCTCCTCCGGGACTTGACCCGGAAATCGATCAAGACACGCCATTTTGAAGGACGTCCCGCTGAAATGCACACGGAGGAGTCGAGGAGGGGTGAGGGAGGAGGGGTGCGGGAGGAGACGAAAGGGAGGATACACAAGAGCAGACTACGCGTGTTTTCACTACTCGCGTAGAAAAGCCCCGCCCCCACCTTCACAGCTGGTCCATTTCAACACAGGAAAACCGACAACTGGAAGATGAGTGGAAAAGCGTCACATAAATGTATAAGTGCTCACAGCTCCGTGGGAATTATTATGTGCAATTCATTTCTAAAGGTTATACTAACAATTTAAGTCATGTTTAATGATCTTGAATGTCACTAAAACATAGCTATTAAGAAAGCTATTTCATAAATGGCTAGATCTTGATAAATAACAATTATTTGTATTGTTTTGTGTGAAGATATTCAGGAGTTAAAATATTTAAAATGCACAGTCCTGAATGTGGGTTTGTGGTGAATGTGGGGATCTACAGGACACACATTTTCAGAGTAAAGGCTTTCACATTACTATAATTATATTTTTATTTAAATGTAGGCAACATTTTACACCAAAACGGAACACAAAAGCAGGACTAACCATCATACATTGAATTCCTTGATTAACAAGAGAAAGATTCATTCATTTAAATAAATATTTAACAACAAATGGGCCGGTTCTAAAGGTTATTCTGTTCAGCCCGATGAGAGGGGATACAGCTGTGCACATGTCATCATTAACAGACGTCGTTTAAGAGTGACGTTTGAGTGAACGAGGACATCCCAATTAATACCTGAGGACTCCTCTGTCCTCGCGTCACCTCCTCGTGTCTCTCGCTCGCATCTTAAGGAGGCGGAGCTAAGACGCAAGGAAGGGACGCGAGTGAGGGAAAGGAGGAGGTGAAATATTCAATTGAGACGAGCCTCATGACTCAGCAAAGAAGAGCTCCATGTTGAGAAACCCTGGCTCACAGAAAGTAAAAAGTTGCCCACAGTGTTACGTGGATAAGTGATCTGTGGGTACTGCTGTGTGAAAACGGCACAGGGAGCACTAAGGTGGAAACAAAATACATGAATTACTCTACAGGAAGAAACTCTTTGATTCCTAAGATATAGAATCAAAGTTGTACACTTGAGGAAAGTGAACTGAATCAGTTTTTACCATTGTTACAGCAATGAGCCAAAGACACCTTCATATCTCTGAAGAAGCATAAGAAATATTAAAGATAAAACACTTGAAATGACACAATTTACAAGATACACTTCCAGTAGCAATAACCGTTTAGTAATATAGCAGCCAGGGGCAAGTATAAAAGGTGGTAGAATAAATTCCACAGCTATTTAAAGTATAAATATACTGAGGGATATCACAGTCAGATCAGGGAAACAAACATGGAATACCTTGTAATAGTTGTGATACTGATTATATGTTATTAATGCATGAATAAAGGTTTAACTTCAATATCAACCAACCAATCAATCCAACTTCATTTAAAGACCACGTTTCATACACAAAGAAGGTGAAAGAAATTGCTTCACAAAAAAAATACAATACCAACCAAACTCAATGAACACCAAGACCAAAAAAGACGCAATAAATTAAATGAAAAGCAAGTAGAAATGTTAAGTTAACATAGTGCAACATGTTAACATTCAGTGTTCCTCATCTACAGCCCTTCGGTTTGATTGGAATTGTATTGCAATAATATGAAAAAAGTTAGATAATACCAGTAGAACTTGTCACTGTGTTTTATTGATCATTGACTTTCACAGTCAATGATCAATAAAACACAGTGACATAACTTTGTTCACCAAAGTTATTTCAAAAGAACACGTGTTTTTACATGCTTACTGTCGTTTTAATGGTATTTCATTTAGTTTGTTTTTTACGGACACACTTAGTGGGGAAACTGTGACCATGGCATATGGCAAACTAAGGGCCATGTCAGTGCTAAAAGCTAAAAGCTGCTGAGGAAGCTGAACAACTTTAACAGCTGTATTTTTCATGATGATGCAGAAAAGCACTCATCACTCCAAGCTTTTCATTTTGAAGAGTTAAAATCACAATTTTGGTGATAAACGATCACAATGACCTCCAATGTGATTTTTATAAATGAACACTCTACACAAGAATGAATCCTAACCGCGCCAACTGAAAGAACTTTGCACTGTGAGTACAGTACTAATGTCATTCTGCTCTTTGGGCAACGTAGTTAAGTGCACTCACACTAAAAAAGGTCATATTCCTTAATTTTTCATACACTGCTATTTTTATGTTCCAAAGAGCTCTTCATCTCTATCTACAGTAAGACTGTGACCCACATGTTCTCGTCATTGTCATAATGTACTAACTAAAAATGCAGAAACCTGGCAGGATAACTGTTAATAATACATTTGTCAGTCAGTGTCAGTGTGATTCAGATTTAAAATACCTTTCATGGAGGGCTCGGAAACCATGAAGAATGACTTGAGGCGACACAATGTGGAAGGCTTCTCAATTCTTAAATGTCCCCTCCTCGACTCCTATCCTCGACTCCTATCCTCGTGTCTTAGTCCCGCCCGCAGGAGATGCGAGCGGAGGACTGAGGAGGGGAACCGAGGAGAGAGGAGGGGAAGCAGCAGGCGGTTAGAGAATGAGAACTCCTCTCCTCTGAGCGGTCATTTTAAAGAGACGTCCATTAATGATGACAGGAGGCACAGCAGCCCTCTGTCTGATGGACAGATGTGTTCATGATGACTTATATATTTACTTTGATTCATTCACAGTGCGGTATAATGAGACAATAACAGGCTACAGATGCGGACATATACACACATATATGTATATATACAATTTCAGAATCAAACAAGTATGAGAGCACTCTCATAATAACGTAATACAATCAGAGACTGGATATATCCCCCCCCCTCTCCCTGGTCGCTGAAATGGGGAATTGAAATTACGGGCCAAAAGTTGTATTTACAAGTATTAAAAGTAAGCAGAGGACACCAAACCAACTGAGACCCGTCTGTCCGCTGCATCTACGCACTGTACAACACACACACCTACACACTGTACAACACACACCTACATACTGTACCACACACACCTACACACTGTACAACACACATCTACACACTGTACCACACACACCTACACACTGTACCACACACATCTACACACTGTACCACACACACCTACACACTGTACCACACACATCTACACACTGTACAACACACACCTACACACTGTACCACACGCACCTACACACTTTACAACACACACCTACACACTGTACCACACGCACCTACACACTGTACAACACACACCTACACACTGTACAACACACACCTACACACTGTACAACACACACCTACACACTGTACCACACGCACCTACACACTGTACAACACACGCCAGTTTCTACGCAATGTTTGCGATTTATAAAATACTAACTTGGCGGGAAAACGTGCGGTCCTCCACACAAACTCTGACCCATGCGTACGCACTAAGCACAAAAACGGGAGAGACGAGAAACTGCGGAAGAATGGAGAGAAATATGTGGAAATAATACCATTAATAAAATGTTACCTCTCATTTATCATATATGAAGGATTAATTTTCAAACATTGATTAAAGCTGATCTTAAAATGATTAAACAAACGCCTGTTTGAGACTCCTCAGTGCTCACAAACACATCACTTAGAGAAATAAATAAATACGGAAATGTTATTTAAAACCACCTCGAATATGTTGTCTTAATGTTATGAAATGTTTTCTCATAAATGATGCGGTAAGCAGGAGGACAGAATTACGTCTAAACTGACGCCGTTCAGCATTTCTATAGGTAGATACGAGCATGGTTTTATATACTATCATGTTTAATCGTGTTTTATGTCGTTTGCCAAGACTTGATAAGTCGCTCGTAAAACACAGGAGGTATGGAAGCTAAGAACACCATGTAGTCAATTGTACAGCTAATATAACACAACACATTAGTTGTATTTCCTTTAACTGGTGGATATAGGGTTGCTGGGGGGGGGGTTGAGACACAGAGACACTGCGCGCAGCTGATCGACAGCTGGAACACAAACCACCAAATACAAAGACATAATTCAGATCCAGTCGTCATGACTCCACACCGGGGGGATTCCCCGTTCACTTCTTAGAGTTTCTCATCAAGGGGGGGTCTCCTGTCCCCGGTACAAACACACTGCCTGAGGAAGGCTATGTATATTGTTTTTGTCATTAACCTTTTTCGGGCCATTAATTTATTTATTTTGGTGACGATCCGACCTCCATGCTGCTCCTCTGGTTCAAACTGCATCCACCAAGCAATATGATTTATCTCCACCTCCCCAAAAGAACCAAAATCTGAAACGGTGTGAGATGTCTGTTTTAGCTGTTCTGTCGTCATTTCCTGCGATCTTCTTCATAAAGTCAGTCAAAATGAATGAATGAATATGGGCGTTACGTGAAGCCCGCAAAAGCTGCACCGCATTTCGAGTCGGTTGTGATTTACAAAGGGAAACCGGCGTAGGAAGTGCCGTACGCACTTTCCTCGCCGGTGCGCAATGTTTGGTGAATCGGAAAATGTCGGAACATTTCTGTACCTATTTTTTGGATTTCTACTACGTAAGCAACCTTTCCACGTGAATCCTACGCACGGCGTTATAAATGAGGCCCCAGATCTGTTGTATGAAGCGATGCCGGTAGCGGAGGTAAGGCACACACACCAAATGTTCAGGACATTGTTAATACAGCGAAAATCAAAGCTGACGATCTCTTGGTTTGATATGTTTTCTCCCCCAGACAACATGGACATAAAAACATTATTTTCAAAGAAGAGGAAAGTAAGTCTTCAGCTGGTAGCAGTTAATCAGTTAACAGTGATGGCGGCGGCAAAAGCATATTCCCAATATGATCATAACCGGGATAATACTCATAAACGGCTTACTGATATCCATGTTGATGCAGTCAGTGTGTTTTAGTGGAACCTCAGTTCGATAAGAGATTATTGTCTGAGTTCTTTAACTTAGATACTCTCTCTCAAAATGGTAATGTGCATTATGTTTTAATTATACTTCTTATCATTCTGTCACAAACGAGCTGAGGACCAAAATGCAGAACACGGGAAACCAGAGATAGTCGGTAACCAGCTTTATTAGAGTCAATAGGCTGGTAGGAGACAACACGGCAGATAGTAGGCAAAGGGCTGGTCGGGGACAGGCGAGGGTTCCAGGAGACAGCAGGACGGGAGTCGTAGGCACAGAACGGGTCAGGGAGCAGGCGAGGCAGGCTGGTCAGGGACAGGCAGGGTCGAAACCGGGAGAGCAATCTGAGGAGTAGTGCGGGAAAGACAAGCATGCTGCGAAGTACGATCTGGCACTGAGGTGAAGGTGAAGTGGGCCTAAATACTAATGGAGCTGATGGGTGTAACAGAGTGAGAGAGAGAGAGACAGGGTGTGACTACCAGGTGACTAAGGAATGATAATGCAGAAAATAGGTGAGTGAGAAAGCAGACTGTGACAGAACCCCCCCCCTTAATGGACGGCTCCAGACGTCTAAACAATACTAAAAAAACCAACAAAAGAGACCCAAGAAAAAAAAACCTACAGACACCGGGTGGAAGGTGGAGGTATGGGAAAGGTTTAGTACTCGTCTGAGACTGCTCTCTCGGCCTCTCCCTCCTGGAAATCCTCGTCCTCCTCGCCCGATGACGACTCCCCCTCCTCCTCGACGAAGCCTCTGGTCCGTAGCGGACGAGTACTCCCTGGCTTAACGCCTGGTCGAGCGTGGGTCCTAGACGGCTGCTCCGGGTAACGCAGGTGGAAGTCTCGGATGAGCTGAGGGTTGAGGATATGACGAGCCGGAACCCACTGCCTCTCCTCAGGACCATAGCCCTCCCAGTCCACCAAATATTGAACCCCTCTTCCTCTGAGACGGGAACGGAGTAAACGACGAAGGGTGTAGGTAGGGCCCCCATCGATCATCCTAGGGGGTGGTGGTGGAGGGGCGGCGGAAACCATAGGGCTCTCCCGGACAGGTTTAATCCTAGAGACGTGGAAGGTGGGATGGATTTTCATGTTCCGGGGCAAACTCAGTCGAACTGCTGCAGGATTAATGACCTTGACAATCTCGAAGGGTCCAATAAACCTGGGCGCTAACTTTTTAGACTCCATCCGAAGGGGAATGTTCTGGGTGGAAAGCCACACCCTCTGGCCTACCTGGTACACAGGTGCCTTGGTTCGTCGGCGGTTCGCTGATGTGGCGTACCGGTTAGCAGACTGAAGCAGAGTTGTACGAGCCTGCCTCCAAGTCCTCCGACAACGTCGGATGAAAGCCTGGACAGACGGACAGGTAACCTCCTTCTCCAATGCAGAGAACAATGGGGGTTGAAAACCGTATGCACACTGAAAAGGGGAAAGACCAGTAGCGGAACTGATGAGGGTGTTGTGGGCATACTCCACCCACAGGAGTTGTTTTGACCAGGTCGTGGGATGATCGGAAGCCATGCAGCGGAGAGTGGTCTCCATCTCCTGATTCTTCCGTTCGGTCTGGCCATTGGCCTGTGGGTGGAAACCGGAGGTGAGACTAACCGTCGCCCCGATGAGCTCACAAAACTCCCTCCAAAACACAGAGGTGAATTGGGGCCCCCGGTCGGAAACCACATCAGTCGCCAGTCCGTGAATGCGAAACACGTGGAGCAGAATCAGTTCTGCCGTCTCCTTAGCTGACGGGATCTTAGGCAGGGGTATGAAATGAGCCATCTTACTAAACCGATCTACCACCGTCAAGATGGCAGTATGTCCGTGGGACGGTGGTAGACCAGTCACAAAGTCCAATGAAATATGTGACCAAGGGCGACGTGGGACCGGTAATGGATGAAGGAGGCCAGCTGGCGCTTGGTGAGATGGTTTGTGCCGATTGCACACAGGACAGGCGTTCACAAACTCCCGGGTGTCAGCCTCCAGCGTGGCCCACCAGAACCGTTGTAGGACCATCCCCTTGGTACGTTGAATTCCAGGGTGGCAGGAAAGTCTGGAGCTATGAGCCCACTGAAGCACCTCAGCCCTCAAAACCTGAGGCACAAACAAGCGGTTAAGAGGACAAGAACTAGGACCGGGTTGGTCCACCAAAGCGGTCTTAACCCTCTCCTCAATCTCCCAAGCGAGGACGCCGATCACTCGAGGAGCAGGAAGAATAGTGTCCGGAATACCCCGGGTGTCTCCCTCCCTCCCGAACTGCCGGGACAAAGCGTCGGCCTTCACGTTGCGGGAGCCCGGGCGGTAGGAGAGAAAAAAAATTAAACCGGGTGAAAAATAACGACCACCTGGCTTGCCGAGAATTCAGTCTCTGTGCCGACCTGATGTATTCCAGGTTCTTATGGTCGGTCCATACCTGAAATGGTTGTTCTGTCCCCTCAAGCCAGTGTCGCCACTCCTCCAACGCCAACTTGACTGCTAGAAGCTCTCGATTCCCCACGTCATAGTTTCTCTCCGCCGGACTCAATCTCCTCGAAAAGAAAGCACAGGGGTGGAGCTTCTGGTTCTCACCAGAATGTTGCGACAGGATGGCCCCCACCCCTACGTCAGAAGCATCCACCTCCACCACCAACTGACCAGCGGGGTCTAGTACTTGAAGGATAGGAGCTGACGTAAACCGGCACTTGAGGTCCTGAAAAGCCTCCTCGGCTGCAGGGGACCATCGGAACGTCACCTTGGATGAGGTCAGGGCGGTGAGCGGGGCGGCCACGGTGCTGTAGCCACGGATGAACCGTCTGTAAAAGTTGGCGAATCCCAGGAAACGCTGCAGCTCCTTCCGGGAATCAGGGACCCGCCACGAGGTAACTGCTGAGACCTTAGAAGGATCCATCTCCACACTTCCTTGACCCACGATGTAGCCAAGAAAGGCGACCGAAGAAGTGTGAAACTCGCACTTCTCCGTCTTGACGAACAGTGAGTTCTCCAGAAGTCTCTGGAGGACTGTCTGGACATGATGGACGTGCTCCTTGAGGTTCTTAGAAAAAAATCAAGATGTCGTCCAGATAGACAAAAACATAACGATCCAACATGTCTCGGAGTACGTCGTTCACCAACGCCTGGAAAACTGCAGGGGCGTTGGTAAGTCCAAATGGCATCACCAGGTACTCGTAATGTCCCGAAGAGGTGTTGAAGGCGGTCTTCCATTCGTCCCCCTCCCGGATTCGTACCAGGTGATAAGCGTTTCGTAGATCCAGCTTAGTGAAGATTGTAGCCCCCTGTAGTAACTCAAATGCTGACGAGATGAGTGGCAAGGGATAACGATTCTTCACCGTGACGTCGTTCAGACCCCGATAGTCAATGCAGGGTCTCAGGGTCTTGTCCTTCTTCGCCACAAAAAAAAACCCTGCTCCTGCGGGTGATGTGGAAGGACGAATAATTCCCGCAGCCAGAGAGTCATTGACGTAGGTCTCCATGGCCTTCCTCTCCGGTGCCGAAAGCGAGTACAACCGGGCCTTGGGTGGGACTGCGCCTGGATGTAGCTCAATGGCGCAGTCATAGGGCCGATGAGGTGGGAGAGATGTCGCCTTAGCCTTGCTAAACACCTCCTTAAAGTCCAAATACTCCGCCGGAACCCCTGTGACATCCGGAACCAGGTTCATATCCACAGATAGTTGAGGTGCGGCGGCCTGCTTGAGACAAACCTGATGACAGGAAGAACTCCAACCTAGGATGGACCCAGTTGCCCAGTCAATGTTCGGGTTGTGGCGGCGGAGCCACGGATAACCCAAAATCAGAGGGATTTGGGGGGACCGTAGCACATGAAACCGGATTGTCTCATGGTGGTTCCCCGACATGAGCATACGGACCGGTGTCGTCTGGTGTGTCACTGTTCCCAGCAGGTGACCATCCAAAGCATTAGCCGGTACCTCGTCAATGATGCTAACATCTGATCCGGAGTCGATAAAAACAGCCAGAGCCTGAGATTTGCCTGTCAGGAGGAGTCGAGCATGGCACAAGGGTCTTAGATTGGGGATCAGCTCAGAGGTTTGGCCCACCAGTATACTCCCCATTACTGATGAGCTCTGTCTTTTACCTCTTCGACGTACCTCCCTCTCCTCAGAGGTAAGACTGGTACAACCCACTTGCATGGGCTCGACCTCGTACCGTGAGTCAGAGTAGGAGTGGGAACTCTCCGCCGAACCCGGAAGTCGAAATCTCCCGGAAACCGGAAGTTGTTGTCGCGAACAGCGGCCCGCCGCTCGCGTCTGTTGCTCTCCTCTCCGAGTCTGGATTCGTCCGTCAATCCGAGAGGTGAGCTCTATCAACCCATCCAAGGAAGCAGGGAGATCATAGGAAACCAGCTCATCTCTCATATAATCCGCTAATCCTCTCAGATATGCGTCACACTGCGCCGGCTCATTCCAGCTGCTGCTACGGCTACTGGTGCGGAAGTCAATAGCGTAATCCACCACCGTGCCGGAACCCTGGCACAAACTCAGCAGGCCTCCAGCAGCGTCGGGACCCAGACGAACGGGACCGAACACCTTCCGCATCTCCGCGGAAAAGGCAGCAAACGAGGCGCAGGCTGGTGTCTGCTGCTCCCACTCAGCAGTTCCCCATAAACGTGCTCTCCCCGTCAGATGATTAACGGTGAAAGCTACCCGAGCCGCCGAGGAGGCGAAGGTGTGTGGCTGCAGTGAAAACAATATGGAACAGTTTGTGAGAAAAGGCCTGCATCCCTCCGGCTCACCAGCGTAGCCTTCCGGCGTTCCCACACGAGGCTCCGGAGCGTATCCCGTCGACCCAGGGGCTGGAGCGAGCATCGGAGCTGCGGGCGGAGGGACGGTAGCAGCCATGGTAGCGGCTAGCTGTTGTACGGTGGCGGCCATCTGTTGCATCTGGGAGGTAAGGTGAGCCAGCGTTTGTCCCTGGGTTGAGGTTGCCTGGTGGGTCTCGATAGCTAAGGTAGCTATTGTGACCTCCTGTCTTTGGATGGCATCCTCAACCCTCTCCAAGCGGTCTCTAGGAGACCCGGTGTTTGCTTGGTCCATTTCTGGCCAGATCGTTCTGTCACAAACGAGCTGAGGACCAAAATGCAGAACACGGGAAACCAGAGATAGTCGGTAACCAGCTTTATTAGAGTCAATAGGCTGGTAGGAGACAACACGACAGATAGTAGGCAAAGGGCTGGTCGGGGACAGGCGAGGGTTCCAGGAGACAGCAGGACGGGAGTCGTAGGCACAGAACGGGTCAGGGAGCAGGCGAGGCAGGCTGGTCAGGGACAGGCAGGGTCGAAACCGGGAGAGCAATCTGAGGAGTAGTGCGGGAAAGACAAGCATGCTGCGAAGTACGATCTGGCACTGAGGTGAAGGTGAAGTGGGCCTAAATACTAATGGAGCTGATGGGTGTAACAGAGTGAGAGAGAGAGAGACAGGGTGTGACTACCAGGTGACTAAGGAATGATAATGCAGAAAATAGGTGAGTGAGAAAGCAGACTGTGACACATTCAGAAGCTTTTTGTGTGTGTTTATGTTTTACTGAGTGCTTATAGGCCATTTCCATCCCAGTATTCAGTTAACTATTTATTTTCTGTGCACATTACATATATTCTACCTACTGTTTGGGACTTTGAGTCTTCAAAATGTCCAATGTCACAGACTGGGACTTACTTTAGAGTCAGTTGTATTTACATTCAGTATGACTTGTTATGATTCAATGTGAAAGAGTATACTGCTCAATACATAATGATCACTTCACCACCTCTCTTGACATCTAGGCGCTTGAGAGTGAGTCAGAGGCAGAACACAGGGACAGTGGAGAGAGGTCCGTTGCTGAGGTGAGTGATGAAAGGGAAATGACAGTTTAGAGTAAATGGTGATGTGGACTCTCATCCCAGAATGTTAAGGAAATCAGTGGGGATATTGAACAGGAAGCATTTCAGTTAAGGGGCATCATCTGACCAATATAGACAGAAGAGCAACATTTAAGTCAATGATACCATTCCTAGGTGAACTTAACACCCTTATGGAGTCAGATCAGTCTCAAATGCTCACAGAAGGACTCACAAATGTTTTTTGCGATTTTTATATAAATGACTCTCCACAACAATATCTCTCAACGCACTCACAAATAGTTATTGTTGTATATAAATGTACAAAAAATGGGCATTTAAACTGCTTTTTATTAATTCAAAGACAGCTCTGAATTAATAATCAAATATGTTTCCTTTCTTTACTACTGGATGAAATTACAAAATGTACCCATCATTTTCCTCATGCTAGTATAGCCACATTAAAGTATCAAACCACCTGTTAAAATGCACCAGAATACAGGAAATCTATTTATTTTTCGTGGGGGGGATCCCCAAACCCCCCGTTAAAAATGTCCCCCCCACATTCAGGATGCTTCCTACGCCCATGCACACACCTACACACTGTACAACACACACCTACACACTGTACAACACACACACCTACACACTGTGTGTAGGTGTGTGTGTTGTACAGTGTGTAGGTGTGTGTGGTACAGTCTGTACCACACACACACCTACACACTGTACAACACACACCTACACACTGTACCACACGTACCTACAGCTCCTAAAGCATAATCAGGCTACAGCCGTTGTGTATTTTATTATGTGAAGCACTAAATGGTCTTAGAAGAATATCGACTCTTTGTTTGTAGATATCTACTAAACTACAGCAAATAAAGAGAGTAATGTAGGCCTGTTATACTGAGTGATATATATTATATACTGCTCTGCTTTCTGCACGGACCTCACAGCTGTTCTCTCTGTAAACATCGCGTCACGATGAGAGCAGTTAATAAAATAATATCCAGGGGATGCATGCAGAGTTGCTATTGGCTGAGATAAGTCCGGCCGTGCGTCACGGCTCTTTGAAACATCTCTGTTGGCGGAAATACATCCGCGGAGGAGCCGTGGAAGACCGTGGAGGACCCATCAGTGTATCCTCGGTTAGAGCTCCTCCAGAAAGCCTCCTCGACGCTCGATCCTCGGTCCTCGATGTGCATTTAGAGAAACTATGGCCCAATCCCAAACCACTCCCTCGACCCTACCCCTCCGTGACGGAGTGAACTCCGTCTGTAGCCACACTCGCAGCTCAACGAGGCTCCCTCCTGTCAGATGGAGGGAGTAAATACAGCAGCAAGCTTTGGGACGGCCTCCCCTCTCTCCGGCAGAAATAGGAAATGCCGTAACTGTATGTAACAACGGTTTCAAATCAGCATCTCTTTGACAAAAAGTTTAAATTAATAACTCAAATAAAACTCCAAACATCTTTCATTGTGTTTCAAAGCTCTTTTAGTTTTAAACCTGATGTTTATAAGCTTCTTAGTTTTTGCAACGGTCTGTAAATATACACAACTTTATAATAAAATGCACACATTTACCTTTTTCTAGACTAAACACAGGTTTGATCCTAAGTTAAAAACATATGAGGTTATCATGAGGTTGTTAACATCGCAGTTTATCAGTGGATGTTTGCTGGAACTACTTTTTAACAGCTTGTTTCCCGACGGACACACACAGCGTGACTCCGGTCAGGTAGAGACCGGTCTCAAGTCAGCACCGCTGCAGACTCGCTGTTTGAGGGCACTCCCCCTCCACACCGCTCCACACTCGTTGCTTTGGAACCAACACACTCTCACTCCCTAAGCGTCCAGGAGCGACGTTTGGTCAGTGTCCGTGGCGTGCAGTTGTGACGCTCCTAGGCTCCTTCAGCTTCATAAAGGGACGCAAATAGCTTTCAACTGATTGCCATGTATTCCCATCTGCGGCGGGATTTGACGCTCATGGAAGCACGGCATTCGTTTGTGTCGGCTGCCCTTAAAGGCAATGTGAGCGTCCATTCTCATTGGATAACGGAGAATTGTACACCCGGAAGTAAGTATTCCCCTTACTGTCGATTGATTTTACAGTGATATCTGCACTACTCATCGACTAAAAAACACCAGATTATCCTTGTTAATTACACAACTTTGATTGGTTTAAATTGTGTGCAATGCTTTTGTATTTTTCCCCTTCGATTCGGAGAAACAAATATTTTTTCGGAGTAAAGGATGGCAGAAGACACTACACTACCCAGAATCCCCAGCTATCGTTTGGACTACACCATGTGCTCTGTTTGACAAACCCCGTGATAGTCCTCAAGCTCTGTGATTGGAGAGTGTGCTCCGAGGGTTACGCCGAGCCTCGAACAGCACTTGAAATGGGATGGAACCACGGCAGACTGTCCAAAACTGGATTTGAATGGGTCCACCGCGTCCACCGGATAGGAAACACTCAAATTTAAAACATATAATTACTAAATGGGTGAAAATTGCTTGTGCCCATAATAGGCAGCATTGATATATATACACACATGCCAGCTAAGGTCCGAAGAGCTTTATTTAACAGCTGGTCTTATGTCTGTGACCCCTCCTGTTGTTAATTGATAACATTACATTACATTAATTGATAAGCCTGAAACATGCACTTGTCAAGGTTCAGAGGCACATTTTGCAAATATTGCAGTAGCCATCGATTAGCTTAAGATAAGATATACTTTATTGATCCCAAGTTGGAACATTTGCGTTACATCAGCATGTGTACAGTTGTAATTATGCAGTGGTGTTTATTTGTAAATCATTTAGTATAATCACACAAATTCTGTGTTTTATATTTAACAATTCTGTGTTCTTTATTTATTGATTGTTCAATACCTGACAAGGCCGGAGATGAAATATCTACATACATCTTATAAGAGTATAATACATTATGTATAATATCAGTTAAAATAAGTGCTTCAACATAGTTAACATTGCTGGAGGTATGCACACATATTGATAGATGTCTTGTAATGCACTATTGAGGAACCTGCGACCCAAGTTTTCATTCAATGCATAACTGCACCATAGTTGTGTAGGCCTATATGATATGTCAATAAACCTTAGAAAATCTTGAAATCTTGAAAGGGATGTGCAAAATAGTCATTATATACAGTCTTTAATGAACTATTAGTAGAGAATAACGAGTAATGAATATACTTTATAGGGATCCTATTAATATCTAATAATAAAAATAATGAAATTCAATAACATGCTTTAACCACTAGGTGTCCCTTTATATCAGCTGTGCCCGTTTATGGTGTAAATACAGCCTATCTGTCACAGTTCTGTCTAAGTTTGGGTGTTTTCACGGTTCTCTGTCATGTTTTCCTCCTGTCGTTAGTGTCCCTGTGTGTTCTCCTCCCTCCTCACCTGTGTCTCGTTTAGCTAATTGTGTTCACCTGTGGCTCTTGTGTTTTTCTCCTCCCTCCTCACCTGTGTCTCGTTTACCGATTGTGTTCACCTGTGTCTGGTAATTAGCCCTCCCTGTATTTAGTCTTGTCTCGTGCTGTGTTCAGTGTCGGTGCTTCTTTTGTTGGTGACGGACTTCACCGGTGAGTGTTCTGTGTTTGGCTGTATTCGTTCCATTTTAGCCTTGAAATAAAGGTTTACCAAAGTTATCTGCGCTTGGGTCCTGCTTCCTTCACTCAACCGTGACAGAAAGCACCGACCAGAGATGGACCCAGCAGATGACCCATTTGAGGAGGAATTACAGCATTTTTCATTTGCTTTGGCTTGCTGCTATGATTGGTGGAGGGGAGCGTCCAGTGTTCGGCAGAAGGAGGCCGCTCTGGTAGAGGCGCACCGGTTGGCTATGGAGAAACCGGACTTGGTGAAGTTCTTACCTGACTGGATGTTGAACTTCATCTGGGCGTGTGATTTCCAGCCTGCGGACTATAAACGTCTCGGTGTGTTCCGTCTGGAGTCAACCAGTGCTTCCCCCCCCAGTTCCTGCTCCTGTCCAAGAGGCGTTTTCTGGAACTCGACTGGCTTTTGGAGGTCCACGGAGCCTTCAGGCGGCTTCTAAGAGAAGGAGTCGCAAGTCCAGGCTAGCAATCCGAGCCCCAAGAGCCATGGTTCCGGCTACAGAACCGGCCCACACAGCCATGGTTCCAGCCCCAGTTCTGGCCCCAGCAGCCATCATTCCGGCCCCAGTTCTGGCCCCAGCAGCCATCATTCCGGCCCCAGTTCTGGCCCCAGCAGCCATGGTTCCAGACCTAGTTCTGGCCCCAGCAGCCATGGTCCCGGCCCCAGCAGCCATGGTTCCAGCCCCAGTTCTGGCCCCAGCTGCCATAGTCCCCTCCCTGGTCCCTTCTCTAGTCTCTCCTCTTGTCCCTTCCCTAGTCCCTCCTCAGGTCACTTTCCTAGTCCCTTCTCTAGTCCCTTCTCCAGTCCCACCTCTAGTCACTTCTCAAGTCCCTCCTCGAGTCACTTCTCTAGTCCCTTCCCTCATCCCATCTCAAGTTCCCTCTCGAGTCTTTTCTCAAGTCCCCTCTCAGGTCCCCTCTCGAGTTCCCTCTCGAGTCTTTTCTCGAGTCCCCTCTCAAGTCAACTCTCCAGTGTCCTCTCGAGTTCCCTCTCAAGTCCCCTCTCTAGTCCCCTCTCGAGTTCCCTCTCGAGTCACCTCTCAAGTTTCCCCTCAGGTCTCCTCTCGAGTTCCCTCTCAAGTCCCCTCTCAGGTCCCCTCTCAAGTCCCCTCTCAGGTCCCCTCTCGAGTTACCTCTCGAGTTCCTTCTCGAGTCCACTCTCCAGTTTCCTCTCAAGTTCCCTCTCAAGCCCTCTCTCGAGTCCCCACTCAAGCCCCTACTCATGTCTTGTCCAGTTGGAGGTCCCGCAGACTAGCCCTCTGCCGGGGGTCCTGCCAACCCCATGTCCTGTCCAGTTGGAGGTCCCGCAGACTAGCCCTCTGCCGGGGGTCCTGCCAACCCCATGTCTTGTCCCGTTGGAGGCCCCGCCGACTACTCTCCTGCCGGGGTTCCTGCCAACCCTTTGTCCGGTCTCGTTGGAGGCCCCGCCGACTACTCTCCTGCCGGGGGTCCTGCCAACCCTGTGTCCTGTCCCGTTGGAGGCCCCGCCGACCTACTCTCCTGCCGGGGGTCCTGCCAACCCTATGTCCTGTTCCGTTGGAGGCCCCGCCGACTACTCTCCTGCCGGGGGTCCTGCCAACCCAGTGTCCTGTCCCGTTGGAGGCCCCGCCGACTACTCTCCTGCCGGGGGTCCTGCCAACCCTGTGTCCTGTCCCGTTGGAGGCCCCGCCGACTACTCTCCTGCCGGGGGTCCTGCCAACCCTGTGTCCTGTCCCGTTGGAGGCCCCGCCGACTACTCTCCTGCCGGGGGTCCTGCCAACCCTATGTCCTGTCCCGTTGGAGGCCCCGCCGACTACTCTCCTGCCGGGGGTCCTGCCAACCCTGTGTCCTGTCCCTTTGGAGGCCCCGCCGACTACTCTCCTGCCGGGGTTCCTGCCAACCCCATGTCCTGTCCCGTTGGAGGTCCCGCCGTCTACTCACCTGCCGGGGGTACTGCCAACCCTGTGTCCTGTGCCGTTGGAGGTCCCGCCGTCTACTCTCCTGCCGGGGGTACTGCCAACCTTTTGTCCTGTCTCGTCGGAGGTCCCGCCAACCGCTCTCCTGCTGGGGGTCCTGCCAACTCATGGTCCTCTTCCGTGGGGGATCCTGCCGAAGCCTGTCCCGCCGGCTCCGGTTCCTGTCCGGCCGACACCGGGTCCTGCCCGGCCTCCGGAGCTGTCTGGTCTTCGCCCTCGATCCCGACCCTCTGTGAGCCGCGGTCTTCGTCCGCGGGCCCGGCCTCCTGACTCTTCCTGCCGCTGCCCTCGTCCTCGGGCCCGGCCCCCTGACTTTTCCTGCCGTGGTCTTCGCCCTCGATCCCGACCCTCTGTGAGCCGCGGTCTTCGTCCGCGGGCCCGGCCCCCTGACTCTTCCTGCCGCTGCCCTCGTCCTCGAGCCCGGCCCCCTGACTCTTCCTGCCGCTGCCTTCGCCCTCATGCTCGGCCCCCCTGAGTTCGCCCGCTGTGGCCTACGCCCCACCATGGACTCTGCCTTGCCACTAGGCCGTCCGCCCGAGTCCCCCTTCTCGGCTTCTGCCGTGCCCCCGGGCCGTCCGCCCGAGATCCCTTCCTGGTCCCCTACTGGGCTCCTGGGCGGTCAGCTTAGTCCCGTCCTCCGGACCCCCCCCCACCCACCCTGGTGGCCTAGGGATACGTCCCTCCTCCGGACCCCCTCCACCCACCCTGCTGGATTTTTTTTGGATTTTTGTGTTGGGGTTTAGGGACGTCTGGAATCCGTCCCTTGAGGGGGGGGTTCTGTCACAGTTCTGTCTAAGTTTGGGTGTTTTCACGGTTCTCTGTCATGTTTTCCTCCTGTCGTTAGTGTCCCTGTGTGTTCTCCTCCCTCCTCACCTGTGTCTCGTTTAGCTAATTGTGTTCACCTGTGGCTCTTGTGTTTTTCTCCTCCCTCCTCACCTGTGTCTCGTTTACCGATTGTGTTCACCTGTGTCTGGTAATTAGCCCTCCCTGTATTTAGTCTTGTCTCGTGCTGTGTTCAGTGTCGGTGCTTCTTTTGTTGGTGACGGACTTCACCGGTGAGTGTTCTGTGTTTGGCTGTATTCGTTCCATTTTAGCCTTGAAATAAAGGTTTACCAAAGTTATCTGCGCTTGGGTCCTGCTTCCTTCACTCAACCGTGACACTATCTACCAATTGGATCAAATATAAAAGTCAGCCGAATTAGTGTTGATACTGCAAGGAGACGTATTGTGTGAAAAGAAATGTAAGATGTTGTTTAATGGCTGATATATTTATGATCCACGTCACGTTTCCAGTTCCTCATGTTTGTCTTGAAGTCTTCTCATCAGGGCTCTATAAATACAGAACTACGGCAGATATGTAATATTTAATGCAGCCGAACCGTGTATTACAATGCCGTTATGTGATGACTTTCAAAGAGAAAAGCAAGCACACTCAGAATAAAGTATTATTTTATTTTTTTTAAATGTTTTCGGTCTGTTTCCGGTATTTGTTAATGACGATGTGCTGTGAGATGTGAGACTGGAATTGCACAGGGGAAAATAACGTAGGCTATCTTTAGATGCGGATTTTGTTAAACTAATACGTTTGCGCTGTGGACCAACACTATACGTTGACGGGGAAGGGGGTAGCAATAAAGATAACACTATTAAACAGTTACACAACATAACAGAAATAATATCGATAGCAGCGTCCCTAGCAACCACCTTGGTAACAATGAAAAAGTTCTATGGACGCAATTTCCTGAAGTAATCTTCGTAATAACTAGCAAACTAAAGATCATGTACATCCACTGCACACATAATCTGAAATAACAACTCATATTTCTCGCATCAAATGACATCAAAACGCATTTTAATGGCCAAACTAACTTTAAAATAGGCATTTTCCACCGAGAATAAAACGAAGTTCGGCCATGTTTTTTTTTTGCAGGGAGAAATTTGAAGATCACGTGACATAGACGCCAGCCATTGGAATGAATGGTGAAAAAAACTGGGTTTGTCAAACAGAGCACATGGTGTAGTCCAAACGATGGCTGGGGATTCTGGGCAGATATCGCTGCAAAATCAATCGACAGTAAGGGGAACACTTACTTCCGGGTGTACAATTCTCCGTTATCCAAGAGAATGGACGCTCACATTGCCTTTAAGGGCAGCCGACACAAACGAATGCTGTGCTTCCATGAGCGTCAAATCCCGCCGCAGATGGAAATACATTGCAATCAGTTGAAAGCTATTTGCGTGCCTTTATGAAGCTGAAGGAGCCTAGGAGCGTCACAACTGCACGCCACGGACACTGATCAAACGTCGCTCCTGGACGCTTAGGGAGTGAGAGTGTGTTGTTGGAACAGCCCTTAATATGGCGGACCCTCCGCGTGAATGCGCAAACGGAGGGGTAGGGTGTAGGGGTAGGGTGTAGGGGGCGGTTTGGAAATGGGCCGAGATGTCCTTCAACATGGCGCGCTAAAATTCATTTCCGGGTCACTACCGGAGGACCGAGGAGTCGAGGAATCGAGGAGGGGGAATTAGAGAATTGAGAAGCCTTCAATGTGCTGAAGCAAGAAACCATTTTTTATTTGAAACCAACACCAACCAAGTCATCTGCGTACATGTGGATATATGAACATGGGGGTGGGTGGGCACATTTGTGTGAATTATTTGTCTTTTTAATCATCCCACTGTATTTTTTGTGCTTTTTTCTCAGCCCTTTAGGAAGCATCAATTGAAGCAACGGGTAACTCCTGGAAGAAATTACATTTAGAAGACGTTATTATATCCAAAGTGACTTAGAATAAGTGCAATAAACAATAAAGATACCAACTCTAAAAAATGCACATTCACTTCAAATAAGCCAAATCATTGTGAGTGCTGGTGCATTATACATGGGCTAAACACTTCAAGTATATATTTCTTTTTGTTCTTCTTTTGTGTTCAATTGAATAGCCAAGGTACATGTGAAACTGGGAGGGTTTTTATGAGAACATGAGGACTAATATGAGGACTCTTTTTTTTTGGTGTTATTTTGTTTCTATTATATTTATAGTTAATTTTAAAACATGAGTTTGTGTTCTGACCAAAAAAAGAAATCTCTCATTAGAAAATAGGGGCGGACCGAGAAATGATCTGTATTTAAAACCAACATTCTATATTAGACTCCAAAGCTCTGTGTGGGTTTGATTTGTACCATTTGATTGATTTACATTTGAAGGGAAATTAAAAATGATTCATAAACACTCTGCCTTTTATAACACCTTGCTAGCTATCCTTTACTAATATTGTCCTTATTTTGCAGCAGTAACAGTGATCAGGATGGCCCTGGCTATAACCTGGTGCTTTGTGTCTCCCTCTCTCAGTTGTCGTACGGCTCCAGCTCTCCGGCTCTGTCTAACCGACAGCGTTTCCCCACCTTCTTCCGCACCCACCCGTCTGCCACGCTGCACAACCCCACCCGGGTGCAGCTCTTCCAGAAGTGGAAATGGACCAAGATCGCCACCATTCAGCAAACCACAGAAGTCTTTACATCAGTGAGTCACTCAGCTGTTAGCTCAGCCTCATTCAAATGTGCTTTCACAGGTTTAGTTTTCGGACACGGATTTCCAAAATGTCTTCCTGGTTCAGTGACTGGATTTTTTATTTATTTTAAGGTTACTTTAAAAATGTAATCTGTTAGAATGACTAGTACCTGTACAAATAAGTAACCTTATCAGAGTATCAAAATATAAAAGTAATGTAACTTGATTACTTTCTGTTAGTTTGGGATTACCTCAAAATCAAATGAGTTGTAAATAAATAAAAGAGTAACTAAATATCAATAAGATGTTTTTAACTTAAGTGTACTATGTAGGAAAACAGAGCAATGAGACCTTGGAAAAGAAAAACCAAGGTATTCAGGATCAGAAAAGATTTTATTTTGATGAGAAGCTGTCTTTCACTCAGCAGATTCCGGCAGCAGCCTATACTGTACACCTACACTGAAACACTTGAGCACATACTACAGTTTGAAGAAGCAGAAATAAAACCTGAGCTGACAGAAAATGCTCCGTTTTAGTTTAATACACACAGTTAAACTCACACACACTATTTTAACAGAACAAATGAAGTGAAAACCATGAAGCAGATTCAGGCAGTAGGCGTATAGACTCACACTGAAAGCATTATCCTACAGAAGAGTACAGCTCTAAGAGAAGAGAGAACATCTGGTCCTTTACATCAAACACTAGATGCTCTTTTTAGTTTGAATAACACTGTAATCCTGTAATCTAGCACTTACTGTATCTGATAACCTTTTGTATGTATTTGTAATGGAATACACCATTTGTTTGTATCCTGATTATGTAATCCCATTACGTGTAATCCCCAAACCTGAGTATTTGAAACGAAATACATACTCAGCCTTTACACATTTAAACAAGTTAACTTGTGTGTCAACATATCATTTTGCTGGTTTTTTCAGATTTCCTTCCAAAAGTATTCATTTACTTTTCTCATTTCCTATTCCTCACACCCCCTTATCTTCCCCCTCGTCTATCTTCCCTCCCTTTTGATTGATTTCTCTCTGTCTGTTGTCACCTGCTTACTAATCTGTCTGAACCACCAGCTCACCTCTTCTCTTGCTACTGCGTTATTACTGTTCTTCTAATATTATAGTACAATTTCTTTTACCGACTCCATTACTTCTCCTACACTTATTTAGCTTCCTGTGTCTTGTGCATAATGGTGTGTGTGTGTGTGTGTGTGTGTGTGTGTGTGTGGTGTGTGTGTGTGTGTGTGTGTGTGGTGTGTGTGTGTGTGTGTGTGTGTGTGTGTGTGTGTGTGTGTGTGTGTGTGTGTGCGTGTGTGTGACAGACTCTGGACGACCTGGAGGAGAGGGTGAAGGAGGCCGGGATAGAAATCAGCGTTCGTCAGAGCTTCCTCTCCGATCCTGCTGTGGCTGTCAAAAACCTCAAGGTGCCAGAATCCCCCCCCCCCCCCCCTATTCTCATTACTCATACACTGTAGCAGGCAGCTGAACACCAATCAGCCGGGCCTGCTCTGCTCCAATCAGCACAGAGAGCTGCTGGATGCTTAGCAACAACAGCCCAGAACTTCCAGAAGCAGTGTGGAGCCCAGAGTGTGGAGTCACACAGGAAGAGGCTCCAGCTGTGAGCACATCTGTGGTCCAGGCTGGAGACAATACTGAAGGCCCTCAGAAACATCTCCACTGTTATCACTAACGTATCTCTATGAAGAAATGAGAAGTGTTGTTCCTGGGCGGCCTGTGATTAGCTGACATCACTGCTGCTGACAACACATATACATATCAGACAGTGTTTGAAGCAATGCACAGGACTGAGCTCCTCGAGGCTAAGCTGCCCCGTCAGCATGTGTTATTTGAATTTCAAATATAAGTCTGACATGGGTTTTAGCTACAAATATCTGCATAAACAGAGGATACTGAACCTGTCTCTTAAGACCTGTTATCATTCTGTCTCTTCCTTCCAACCATGTGTCAGAGTGACTCGCCTCTTCCTGGCCCACTCACACTTAACAATGACCTTGAACACAGTGGCGCCTCCAGACATGTGTCATAGGGGGGGCCAAATGGGGCCACTGAAAGTCTTGGGGTGGCCCACCAAAACCAAGCATTTAATTGTTGTAAAAGTATAGACTAGATAAAACAATGGCAAAGAGAATCACCTTCTGATATACTTTGGTTTCTTATTTGACATTTTCTGATACTATTCATCTGAAGTGAATATAATACGGAGAGTTAACATTTTACTTCAAACAACATTTAAAAGAACCTTGTTTTGTGTTATGTATACATGTGTTATTGTTTTGTTTTTATATATGCTAGTTGTTCTTTCCTTTTAAAAAGACAAATACAGCTTCATTTAAATAAGTTCCTTTATTGTAAGGCACAACATGTTCAGCATTCTCAACACATACAACACACAAAGCAACACAACATGTTCAGCATTCTCAACACATACAACACACAAAGCAACACAACATGTTCAGCATTCTCAACACATACAACACACAAAGCAACACAACATGTTGAGCATTCTCAACACATACAACACACAAAGCAACACAACATGTTCAGCATTCTCAACACATACAGTACACAAAACAACACAACATGTTCAGCATTCTCAACACATACAACACACAAAGCAACACAACATGTTCAGCATTCTCAACACATACAACACACAAAGCAACACAACATGTTGAGCATTCTCAACACATACAACACATAAAGCAACACATGTTCAGCATTCTCAACACATACAACACACAAAGCAACACAACATGTTCAGCATTCTCAACACATACAACACACAAAGCAACACAACATGTTGAGCATTCTCAACACATACAACACACAAAGCAACACAACATGTTCAGCATTCTCAACACATACAACACACAAAGCAACACAACATGTTGAGCATTCTCAACACATACAGTACACAAAGCAACACAACGTGTTCTTCAGTTATATTCTGTCTCTAGTTATAAAGAGTTTTAGAACAAAGCTGTTTGTGTCACACTGGGGTCACAGATGATTGACATGACTTTATTAAATCAAGTTTTAAAACATGACTATTTTATTTCAACAGGACCCAAAAACACAAGGGGTATAAAATGGTAAATACATAATACTGTGATTGAACTCAAAAACACCATCTATTATTGACCTTTATAGCAAATTCAAAACATTATAAATGATATAAAACACCAGCTTTTAGTATTAGACAGAAAATAGGTGACGAGACATATTTCTATTGTGTTTAGATGAGGCCACTGTGGTGAGAGTAATACATATGTATTCCATTTGTTTTGAAAATGTATATTTATACTTTATAAACAAACTGGTTACCCTTTTTTTAAATTAGCATACAGAACATTATGAAAACAAACTTGACTAATGGTCGGCTCAGAACCTCAGAACACAGAAGAGGAAACACTGCATAGATTCTCGTTTCATGTTGAAGGAGCTGCAGACCTAAAGTGTGTAGAAGACTTAAATGATTACAAAGGTCACAATCACATTAATAAAACAGTATTTAGGTTTTAGTTTCACTTTTACAAAACAGAGTTCCACATGTACTTTCTAGCATGTATGGCCATCTCCTCACTAGCCCTATGCTGCTGCAACAAATATATCAGGGTGGCCATGGTCCCCCCTGGCCCCCTCCTGCTGGCGTCACTGCTTGAACAGCATGCCGGCCAGAGTCCTGCATCGGGTCGGGTACGCTTTTTTCCGGGCTCGGTTCTGGGTAAAACAAAGATGATGCGGGTCGGGTCGCGGGTATTGCATAATAAATATATTAAAATAATAATAATTTAGTTTAATGTTTAAATCCTCAGACCTCTCCCCCGCGGGACCGCGCATAATCATAACCTCTGCAGCGCATCAATCTGCTGCTGAGCGCGCCACATTCGAAATGGCTGAGGTGAAGCTCTAGCGGAGAATACAGCATTTTCAATAACACTTCCTCAAGAGCGAAATCCAATGTCTGGGAGGCTTTTGGTTCCTAGATGGAGAAAATAACCAACATCCCACGCTTTGAGACAAATATGCAACTGCGTGTGTTAATAATTGCACGTTTTCACTGCTCATATATATATGCGGGTTGGGGTCGGGTTGCGGATCTTGTGCCGTCGGGTCGGGTTGCGGAACTAATTGGCAATATGTGTGGGTAGCGGGGCGGGTTCGGTATTGCACGTCGCGGGGGCGTGAGCGGGTCTTGAAAATCAGACCCATGCACATGGGCGCGAAGGGGGGTGCTGAGGGCGCTGCAGCACCCCCTAGCGGCAGGCAGGCGGTGCGGAGCTCCCCTGTCTGAATTATTATTTGACGGTTATTGCTGCTCCCGCTGTTCATAATCTGTGTAATATGTAGCCAATAAATTCCACATTGTTGGTAAAATAATATTTTGGCCTGCCCCGAATGTTTTTTCTGTAGCCCCGGACAATTCTACCTCAATAATATAATACAATACATTAACCGTGCTTTACGTCAACCTCATCATGACACTCGAGAGGACGGCAGGACTGTAATTTCCTGTGTTCAGTAAATGCAACGGAGGCAAGACACCAGACCAATCAGAGAGTTGCATGGAAATAAAGTGTGTGTGTGTGTGTGTGTGTGTGGAAATAGCACATTTAGTGTGTGAGAGAGAGAGAGAGAGAGGGACCGGTGGCAGCAGCAGGGACCGTGTTGTTAGCATCTGGTTAGCTAGCTGCACTAACGGACATACGGAGCTGTTTGTTCCACAACAAGCTGGAGGAGAGCTCTCCTCTGAGAGGCTCAGGTGAGCTAAAGGACTCTCTGAGTGTTTAGATAGTTCACTTTAGTCTAAGTGATCTCAGTGGGTCTCAAACGGTTTGGTCACAAATTATTCAAAAGATTATTTCCGCGGCACACCTTCATATGATCATTATAGTTATAAAAAAAATAAGAGAATAAATGAAAAACAGTTATGAAATACTATATGGCAGTAAAACAAGAATACAGTTTGAAAGGGGAGTGATTTGTAAAATATCCATAAAGAAAAAGAACATCTGATTACAGTTCTGTTCATCTGGGTGTTGAGAGATGTATCCATAGATCTCTTAATGTTGCTCTCAAAGTGCACCAGATGGATGCTTTTAACTTCAATATTTCCCGGGGGAGCATCCCGCCGGACCCCCCTAGAGGAGGTGAGGTCCGCTCCCCACTCGTAAAAAATAGCACTTTACCCCAATGCGGTCAAGCCAGCCTCCACTCGGGAAAACTTGGTCAAGCCAGCCTGCACGTGATATTGCGGTGCGCGAATATCCTATGCATTACGGTAGAATCCTGGAAACACTGCCTCTGTGTTTAGATGAGAATAAAACAAAAACTGTCCAGTATCAAAGACTCATCTCACTCCAGGGTGATGGCAGGACACCCCATCTAGTCACTTCGAAAATATCAGGACATTCTGATGTAGAGTTTCAAAATAAAATACCTCTGAAGTCAAATATAAGAGCTATCATCCCTGTTTTTAGATGAGACATCAGAATGTCCTGATTTTTTTCTAAGTGACTAGATGAGATGTCCTGCTATGACCCTGAAGTGAAATGAGTCTTTGATACTGGACAGTTTTTGTTTTATTCTCATCTAAACACAAAGGCAGTGTTTCCAGGATTCTACCGTAATGCATAGGATATTCGCGCACCGCAATATCACGTGCCGGCTGGCTTGACCAAGTTTTCCCGAGTGGAGGCTGGCTTGACCGCAGTTTTACCCCTGCCTATATGCCGTGAGCTGATTATCGAGCCTTCATTGTAACAGTCGCGGGTGTACTGTGTGTTTGCGTGTGGGGAGTGCTTTTGTGCGTGCTCTATAGTGCCCGTAATAGTGTTCACTGGAGTCCAGCACCTCAGCACCCCCACTCAAAATACCTTCCCGCGCCTCTGCCCATGCAGGACTCTGATGCCGGCCTAGTTTAGTGCAAGATGAATAGGCCATGGTAACAGTATGAATGTCCCCCAGTGGAGAGGAAGTGTACTGCAGGGGCTTTAACTTGTTTGTGTGTGTGTTTAATTTATTTTTCTCTCCACCCTGTGTGTGACACTGTCCTTGTATTTTCTCTTTTAAGCGCCAAGATGCCAGGATTATTGTCGGCCTGTTCTATGAGACGGAGGCCAGGAAAGTCTTCTGTGAGGTAAGGTGTTTATCCTTTGCTACCAGGAATTTAGAGATAGATAGACGGATACTTTATTCCTCCCAAAGAAAGTTATTTTGAAACAGCAGAAGTGTTGTCAAGTATTACACATGAGTGGAACATATTTAAAAGAAACATTAAGATACAAATATAATACAAATAAATATTAACAATAACAGCAAATTTATACAAAGTTACAATATAAAAGGCATATATTACTAGAGTATCTAAACAATACACAATTTAAAGAAAATACTGAATACATTTGAATACTTTACAATATACAATTTCACTAGACAACTGAAATACACTATATAGAAATATACAGAAACATATAGACATTGGTCTGTGATTCCACCGACATACACCAAGGCTAAATACATTTCTTAGAAGTGTTACTCATGACAGTGTTCTCTTAAACTTGTAGTTTGATGCACACATGACCCTATCATTTGAATATAAAATCTGCTCTGTGACGACACATTCGGTCATCTTGCCTGACAGTCGTTTGCCTCAAAGTTAGAGCCCTAAGATTTTAGTCAAATTTTTATTTTGAGTCTACAGAGACATGATGGATGTTAAAATGGATCAAATCCATCCATCACATGCAATATGCCAATATACATGCATGGAGGGCAACGGATGCATGTAAGGGGATTAAGTAAAAAAAGTTAATTGTATTCCCTTACAGTTACATTAAAAAATATGTAATCAGATTACCGTTACATTTCTATGATGTGGGGAATTGCTAGCAGGATTACAGTGTCAGTAAAACTAAAAAGAGCATCTAGTGTTTGTTGTAAAGGATCAGATGTTCTCTCTTCTCTGTGAGCTGTACTGAGCTGTAGGATAATACTTTAAGTGTGAGTCTATACATTTTCACTTTCTTTGTTCATTTGCTCTGTTTTTAATTCAGCAGGTGAACCTATATGTTCATAAAATAGTGTGTGAGCTTTACTGTGTGTATTAAACTAAAACGGAGCATTTTCTGTCAGCTCAGGTTTTTAATTAAAGCAGATTTTAAACTGTAGTATGTGCACATGTGTTTCAGTGTTGGTATATAGGCTACTGCCTGAATGTGCTGAGTGAAAGGCAGCTTTTCCTATAAATAAACTTGCTATCACTATTGTTACAACCCGGCTCGTGGGCTGTAACAAAAAGCTGGGAGTCGAGACGAGGGGTATGAAAATATAACAATCATTTATTAGTGGACACAAAAACCGTGTGAGAGGAATGCGAGAGACTCCCGAAACGCGATGGGCTGTCATATAGCAGCTGCCCAGGTGCAGATCTTCAGTCCACAATCACCCACAGCACTGGGACTTGCAATCGAGAGAGAGAGAGAGAGAGAGAGAGAGAGAGAGAGAGAGAGAGAGAGAGAGAGAGAGAGAGAATAGAGAGAG